>CM075813.1:18800801-18891449 GCA_037975025.1 Excoecaria agallocha | reverse complement strand
AATAAAAAGTGGCAGGATGAAAACTTGGAAATAGGCTATGTATCTTATAAAATTGAATAAAAGCTACAAGAATAGGTTAGGTCTATTTTAAGAAAAAGTTAGTCACATAATTATGTGAAAATCCTTGAAAAGACACATTTGCTGCTAAGAAAAACTAGTGTGAAAAACTCACAAGGCTCATACTATTTCAAATAAATAACTACTGGTACCTAGAGAAATAAGGAGTTACCAGTGAAGAGAATTGTCAGGTGAGCCTTTATAGTGTCCAAGCTAATTACGATTTATGCCAAAATTAGTAGAAAAGGGATTGACCCATTGCAAATGCCATCAATAACATCAGAATGTTAAGAATCACCAATAAACCTATCCCCGATCATAATCAAATGTTGGTCAAGGCAAATCAGTGAGGTTGTACCAGTACGATAAGTTAGGATGTTAAAAATCCTATCCAATGCAATAAACAAATTTTTTAAAGATGCCACATCATCTTAGGGTATTAATCCTATAGCCATTAATGGTAAAATTCCCAATGCCATAATGGCTTTTCTCGAATAATTTGGCATACAATTCGAGACACAAGCAAAGCCCTAGAGGTAAGGATGCTCCTCCGATGGTTAAAGCACGGGCATAGCTTTTGATATATGAGGCGAAAAATGAGAAACCATGGGTCCCAACACCATACAGGCATATCAAGCTAAACCTTCCTAAATGACTAATGATCAAGAACACAAGACCTAGATATAATTTTCTCTTATTTTATAGGCATCAAATGATTTATAAAGCTTGATAGCATGACCATGACTAGGGTGTTATGGATAAAAAGAAACAAACATGGATTATCTAAACTAAGAACAATAAAAGGAAAAGAAAGGAAGGCAAGGCAAAAAAAAAACTAAGAAAAAATAATACCTGAATGAAAGCTTGCCAAAATTCTCATTGAAAAATAGAGTTCTGAAAGAAAATTTACAGGACAATAGTTATGTCAAGCTTATGATTAGACTCTATAACTTGAGATGTAGTCTATTCAATTCACATGCTACACACATTCACATATATATGGTTCTTTCCATACATTCAACGTACATAATGCTTTACATGTATTTCACATACATGATTACATGCATCCCATGTACATAATTTTTTGCATATACTTTCTTAGTCTCAATTTCTATAGGTACAAAGCACACAAGCTCCTTTTGTGAAAATTAAAGCATATCTAAAATGGGAAACTCCTTCAATTGCTGCTAGCTCACAAAAATTTAATCAACTATCGCTCCATAAAGGTTTTGAGTTTAATTAATTGCAAGAAAACAAGCTCAAGTGGACAAACCAAGAGTGATAATTGCAATTTAGTGTTTATTTTTATGTGTTTTTATACTTAATTTGAATGTTTTAAATTGTTTATTTTAAAGTTTTTTTCCAAAAAATTGTTAAAACATGTTTTTATTGTTTCAAATATTATTTTGTGTGGTTTTTTGGCTGAATTGTAGGATTTTGGCATTAGTCACGATGAGCAGGATTTGATAACCAAATTTAATTATTAATTAATTTATAATGCCCAAGTTTAGTTATGAGTCATGGTAGGTAGAGAACCATAACTACTTTGTCATCAACTACTTTTGCACAATTTAAGAACCACTTTGCATGGTGGGTAAGGATTAATGATCGCCATGAGTCATCCGTAGATCTTGCAAACTTTTAGGTAGAATCACTTCACATGGCTAGCAAATAAGAATGACCACTATGAGCAATTCAAAATCTCTGTTACAACTACAAGGTCAAGGTGTGAGGCCCATTGAACCTCGAAGGCATCTGATTTATTCTCAAAAGCCTTCTTTTAGGGCTCGAGACTAAATAAAGGATCATTCAACTCATGAAGGCCGGTCGCTTCATAATGGATAAAGATTTATCCTTATTTATTATTGGTGATCAACTTATAAAGACATCTCTTAGGCACTATAAGGTAGGTATCACAGAGTCGCCACCTAATAAAACATTGGGAAAGTGAATTCTAACCTTATGAGGCCAAAACCAGAGATGGTTTGGAAAGTGATTAATATTAATGTTAGAAAAATAAGTTTTCAAAATTAATTATTTTATCTCCTTTCTCACGTGAGTTATCATGTAAGAAAAGTAAGGCACACTCAAGTATGTTGGAAAGTTGTAAATCATATTATATTGAAAGTAACAAAGACATGGCATAGAAAATAATAAAATTATAACAAATAAATGAATAAATTATACATAAAGTGGGTAGTTTATTTACAATGTCCAGGTTGGTGGGAAAGTTGATTCCCACATTTGTATTTATGAAAAAGAAAAATTTTTAGGTGTATTGGATAGAAATGGGAATATTTGACCCTTCATAGCTTTGAAAGAATTGTGTTGATTTTAAATAGAAAAAATTTTGGTATTTATAAGGAAAAACACTTGCCTTTTACATATTATTTTTTAAATGAAAAATAGGATATCGATCCCTCTTTATTATAGAAAAATCCCACTCAAACTTGTATAATTATTTAAGTATTTTTGCTTGTATCGTCTAACTAAAGAAGTCAAATGACATATATAAATTGGGATATTTATTGGATTAGAAACATTCATTCTTTTATGCATATTTATAAAAACTTCTTTGAATGGTTTTTGAGATAAAAGTAGGACTTTGGTCTGAAAAGCCCAATTAATTGAGTAGAAATATTTCAGTGAGTTTTTCAATTAACGGTAAAAAAATCTTTATTATTACATGCCTTGCAATAATGAAAGGAAAATAAAAAAGTTAAATACAGGCCTAAATAATAAATAAATAAATAAGGAAATAAAGTAAATCCTAAGCTAATCTACTCTACCTCATTCTCCATCCCGACCTGGAATGCGTGATGTGTTAGTGCATATTAAAATAGGGCAAAAAAATAATATTGGTTAATAATGAATTAAATCACATTATAAATGATTAATGATTAATTAAACCGAATGACTTAAATAAGTAATTAATCATTAAATGATAAAATAGACATAGTAAATAAAATGCATGATGCATCCGAAATTCATACAACACGTGTTAATATGCGTATGCTAAAGCATTTAAATAAATACAATAAGTAATAAATATATAATGAAATAAGATAAATTAATAAATATAATGGACATAAATAATAATAAAATTATATTAACATATGAGATAAATAAATAAAAATAATGACGAGAATAACAATAATAGTAATCAAATATAATATGTATGTGACAATAATAATTAAATTAATGGAAAATAAATTTAAGTGTAAATATGTAAATGCATGATTTACATGAAATAAATGAGAATAATATTAAAATTCACAAACTAAAATTAAAGGTGGAAAAATTGACCCAAATCCAATAACTCGCTTTAAAAATAACCCGAATCCAACCCAACCTAACCCAAATAAATACGCACTAGGTCAATCCAAAATTGACCCATTTTATTCTCCATCCCAACCCAACCTAACCTAATATCCATTGGCTCAATCCAAAACTAATCCATTTCATTCTTTAACCCATTGGGTCTGTACCCAATGGGTTTGAATCTCGTGGTGTCCACCAATTCATTTAGACAATGGGAAAAATTGATAATATATCCATATTACTTGGACAATCAGCCTTATAATCATTTAACTGGTCTTAATGAATTCTTAAATAATTACAGTATTAACACCTAATAGGTGTAAGGGTAAAAATTATAGGCAAATGAGTTAATTGACTAGTTCAAAAAGAATAGGAATTGCATTATTTCCACACAAGAAATAAATTTTAAAAAAATAATAAAATAAACCTCGATAAAAGGTTACTATGGCTATATGTTGTTTTTACCCAGCAAAATGCAAATCTAAAAAGCTTTTGACATCATAATACTAATTTCCACCCCTTAGTAAGTCCCTATAATCCTTGCCATCGAATTCTTCGCAGTCACAAACCCTTTCTCTATTGCCTCATATGTAGGCTTCACCAATGACCAATATAATGAGAATTTAATTAATAAAAAATTTTATAATAATTTGCATTAAATCCATAGATCAATCCAAATTCACCTAATCCATTTAGATATTGATCCATTTATGACTCATTTATGATCCGTCTATTAATGACCTAACCCAAAGTCGTCCAACTTGTCCATTTGGCACCTCAAACTAAAATAAATTATAATAAATAAATTATATTATAAGGCATGTTGTAAATTGTATAGTAAATAATAAAATTAATAATAATATGATTAATAATAAATAGATAAACAAAGGTTAAAATGGATAATAAAAAAATAAAATGTCAAATTAATACAAATACATAAATAAAAACAAAACAAAAATTATATTAACGAAGTACAATAAAAAATATGAGACATATTACATAAATATAGAAATAAAGCAATTAACATAATGCATATAAGGTATATGCACAAAATAAATGAAAATAGAAAAGAATAAATCAACATGCATTTAAAAAAGTGACAGTGGCCAAAATACAATATATGCAGTAAACATAAAAAAAGAGGGATGAGTGAAGGGCAGAAGGTTGGGCGAATTAAAGGTAGAAATGGTGAGTTAAGGGCAGAAATGGTGAGTCAAGAGCTAAGGCAATGAGTCGCCCAGCAAGTCTTGCCTTTAGGCCATGACTCAGCCTAGAAAATGACTCCCAACATTGGAATGACGCCATGAATTCACCCAAATGAACCAAAATGTAACTTTAGCTAGTTTGATGCATGGGAAAACCAAAACACTCATTTTTATGCATGAAAAACATGATTTACAAAAGAAAAACCAAGATCGAAGCAAGAAATATGAAATTCAAAGTTGAGATTTAAAGAAGATGGAGGTTGAAGATGTTAAACAGTAACTTTTAAAATATCAATCAAATCTCTTTTTTTATATAATTTAAATTAGTTTTCATGGATTAATGAATAAAATAGACATAAATCACATTCAACAATGAAATTACATGCTTAAATCCAAGAAATTAAAAAAAATGGAAAAAACTCAGAGATATAAAGGAGTGAGAAAGAATATGAATAGTACATTCATGGTAATCAATTCCATGTATATTTACACAAAATTAAGCCTAAAAATGATAGATATGCCATAACATGGTAAAATCATACTTAAAAGCAAGATTTAACACAATAAATCAAGGAATATAAAAATTAAAGAATAAAGGAATATTAATGGTTTTTTACTGTAAGCTCTAAATATACACATGATCAAGGGTTTGGATGCTCATGAATATTACCTTCAATGTTAGTTTCTTAAAGATTATGGAATCCCCATTATCTATGGCTTTTTCTCCTTCTTCTGCTCTTGATTTTAAGTTACAGAGTGTGTGTTTTAGAGAGAGAAGATAAAAGAGAGAGAGAGCCCCCCTTAAATTTGTCATTTTTCACCTTAAATAGCCCTTAAAATCATCAATTTTTGCCATAAATGTTTTGGATGAGGACAATATAAAATCTCCCATTTTTGCCCTTATTTCACCACCTAGAATAGTTCTAAGGAATAAGTCACGGATGTGAGTCACGACTTTGACCCATAAGTCGAAGGAGTGACTCACCCCTTTTGACCTTTTTTTAACCCTGTAACATATTTTAAGCTCATTGATAGGCGAAAAAGGGAAAAAATTCCAAAAGAGATTTTTAAACATTTAAACCTTACAAGAGAGCCCAAAAAGTATTTTAAAAACATAAAATTCGAGAGAAAGCCTAGCACTTCTGTTCCTTGTCTATTTATGAGAAATGCCTTCCTCATTAGGTAGCTCTGATTAAGAGTTATCTTAGGACTTAGTGTCTATAATTTCCCTTAGCTTTAGAAAGGCTAGTAGACTAGTGTTTAGGTTAGCTAAAATTCAGAGTGAAAGGATAAAAGATATATATTGGAGGTAGTGAATCTCTGGTTGGCTAATTACTATTAGCTTATTAATGTGTTGACTCTTTATTGGTTAGGTAGTTACCATTAGCTTGTTGACATGTTAACCTTCAGTAGATTGTTTAATTAGTGCCAGCTTATTGGCATACAGAATCAGGAAAGATGATTGGTTGATGCTAGCTTGTCAGCATGTCCAACCATATTTGGAAAAGATTAACATTAGCTTGTCAACATGTCAAACCTCCTTGAGTTAAACTATTGATGCTAGCTTATTGGCATATCAACTACTTTTGGAGAAAATCGATGCCAGCTTGTTGACACATCAACTTCATTTGGAGAAGATCGATGCCAGCTTATCGACATGTCAAACCTTCTTGAGTCGAACTGTTGATGCTAGCTTGTTGACATGTTAACTTCATTCAGAGAAGATTGATGCTAGCTTGTTAACATGTCAAACCTCTTTAAGTTGAACTATTGATGCTAATTTGTCGGCATGTCAACTACGTTTATACAAGATTGAAGCCAGCTTGTTTGCATGCCAAACCTCATTGAGTTAAACTATTGATGCCAGTTTATTGGCATGTTAACTTCCTTAATTTGAATTATTGATTCTAGCTTGTCAGTATATCAACTACTTTTAGAGAAGATCAATGCCAGCTTATTGGTATATCAAACCTCCTTGAGTCAAACTATTGACACCAGCTTATTAGCATATCAACTTTATTAAGAGAAGATTGATACCATATATCGGAATGAAAAATCACAGATGAGCCCCACATATGTGTTAGTATGAAGGTCCTTATTGAATAAAGAAACACTAGCTAATATCAAAGTTGATCAGATCTTTGATGATGAAAAAATAAATGGCTTATGTTGAAAATTGAACATGTTGACCCCTTGTTAATTGGTTAAATACCTTTTAAGAGGACTTTAGAACTTATGAAAAGGTTGGGTGTTAATGTGCTTGTTATAATTGATGAACGTACTTACCTTTTTTGGGTCTGTATGGTTCCTCTCACGAAGATTTATCTTTTAGTGGGATCGCCATCTTTTTGTAAATGCCCCCAAGGATGGTTTGTGTAGATGACCTAACCTTATGAGATGTTTTTTTTTATTAAAATTAGACTAATCTCTACAATGGGAAATTCTCCATTGATTGGAGTTATCCTGTGGCTAGCTTTGATGCATAGAGTCCATTCTTATTTTTCCTTGTAAGAAATTACTCTTATAAGTAGGTGTAGAAAATTATATATGTGCAGCATATGTGTAAAATTCATGCATCTTTACACAATTATATATGTGAGTTATGGGTGATGAATGCCACACATGGTGTGTGTGCAAAAAGTTATTTGCCAAAATGTTTTCAAAATTTAAAGTAATTACAACTCATCAAATACTTTAAACTCGAATTTTACTCATCTCTGAATAAGTTGAATGGACCATATTCTTAACTAGTTTAATATCAATAAAATAAATTAAGACGTCATTCTTAATGAGGGAATAGGAGAATAGGTATGCTAATGCCAAAGTCTATTGAACTAACAAATAAGCACAATGCATACCAAGCAACTTCTATTTATGACAACCAAAGGCTAAAACATAATTTCTGTCATTTGAAAAGATATTCTTGATGCAAACTTGGGGATGAGATTTAACTCGAATGCATAAATGCATAAATGGTATCTTGCTCAAAGCTTAAAAAATACAATATGCCTTTTCTTACATATCAAACCTTACTAGAAGGTCATCTCCATTAGGTTCGAAGAGATCAAACCCAGAATCAGGAGGTTTTACATTGGTTTTAATGTTAGGCTTGGATGAATAGCTATCAAAGAAAGATCAGGTTGCTAGAGGAAAATGACCACTATACTCTCTTGACTAATAAGAGGACTACCCCTTTTTCATCATCAAATCATTCTCACATTTGGTCTTGGTAATTTTTATTCACTAGAGATTATTTGAAGGATAATAGCTAAAGTCTCCCTTTTTGTTTTTTTTTAATTTTTGTTGTGGTGTTATTTTTAGGGTATTTTCTTTTTTCTTTTTCTTTTTCTTCTTTTTCTTTCTTTCTTTTCCTTTTTCCTTTTTTTTCTTTATTTTTTCTCTCCTTTTGCATGTTTATTTCATTAAATAAACTTAATTTCTCATTGAACTAAATGTATACAAAAGATTGGTAGAAATTAATCTCCCTTCCCTTAAAATATGACTCCAACCCTATCATAGTCACCATCTTCCTAAAGGAAAGCAAAAATAATTTTAGGTTAAGGGGTTACTTTAATATTTGTAACAGTAAAATGATCATGCATTCAGCATACCTAAAATAAAGGCTTAATGGGTTGATAAATAATTATGAAATCAGGGTAGGAAAATCCATTTATAGAGCTATTCAAAGTGGGGAAGCTTGAATCATTTTCTAGATTTTATCTCATCCTAGAATTGCTTTGATAGGTAATTAAAAAGGTTCTAGTGCTCTTAGTAAGTTTTACCCAATCCCCTCAATTGCAAATAATTTTTCATCTTATTTTTGAAATAAGACTGAAGTGCTCGAAATTTAGACTTTGCTTGGTATAGTCAAGGCTTTTATGTAATTTAATGGTTAGAGATAAAATATGACTACATCCTATTCAGCTCATACTTAAATGAAATAAAAATTTCTCAGGTCGAGATTAAAACTATTCACAGTTGAGAATTACTTGGATGGAGTAAAATTTCAAATTGAAAGTAAATTTATAAGAAACAATTATGTTGAAATCTTGGACATAACTAGGAAATATAAATCAAATTTAGGCACAAACTATTTTAATAAAAATACTCCCTATTATTGGGACAACAATGGTGCTGCAACGGTCATCTCGAATATATTTGAGAGGCAATTAATATTTGATATGATAAATCCTTAAATCTTCAGACTTTGCAATTAGT
The DNA here is from genome assembly GCA_037975025.1 of Excoecaria agallocha. Lineage (NCBI taxonomy): Eukaryota > Viridiplantae > Streptophyta > Magnoliopsida > Malpighiales > Euphorbiaceae > Excoecaria > Excoecaria agallocha. The sequence goes on along the minus strand of CM075813.1, from coordinate 18,882,648 downwards.
GTATCATAAATAAAAACTTGAAGGATTTGTTGATTTTAGTCAGATCGAGGCAAAGATACAAAATATGCCTTCCCATTACCTACGAGATTATAGGTACAAAATAATTTATGAAAAGTTATGTGTGATGTGTTCAAAGAGAAAAATATGTACATAAAATTATATGCAAAGAAAAAAATCGTACTTATGGAGTATATGAAAATTTATGAATAAATGCAAGAATGTATGTAAAAATGAAAGAATGTAAAAATGTATGAATGTATGCAAAAATGCATGAATGTACGCAGAAATGCATGAATATATGTAGAAATGCATGAATGGATGCAAAAGTGCAAGAATGTATGCAAAAATGCATGGACTACACCATAGGTGGTTAAGGGACCTCATCTCAAATGCGATCTAGCTGATGACCCACACATGCCTTCCTTAGAACTCCTGGTTTTTAAGCAAGCTTCCTTTGGTTATCTCTCTTATCTGCTTTGCTTAGTTTTGAGTTGTCTTATTATCTTCAGGGTAGATAATATGTTGCTGTATTTCTTGCAAAAGGAAATAATTTCCCCATGAATTGCAATGTATTCATTCCATTAGGTGTTATACCATGCTGGGCTTGTAATTCCATACTTTTACTTAGAAGTTATGCCCCATGCCTGAAGGTTTTGTGTTAGTTAAGGATATATTTTTCCCATAAAACTCTAGCTTACATCTCAAGCTATGTGTAAAATTTTTTAAGAAAAGCCACTTAAGTATCAATAATCTTCCATTAGTGGTTGCAAGACTGGTATATTGAGGCAGTTCTTTCTTTCTAAAAGACCTAGTCGACCTTCAATAACATACCCACTTTTTATTTGTAATGGCCTTAACACCGGGTCAGTCGTAAATAGTACTTTTTGATGGTAAATAGTGCTTTCTGGGCCTGAAAGGACACCCGAAAGTCAAAAATATTTTCTTAGACCATTGGAAATTATTAGTCACGGGGAGTCTGGGGTTGAAATTTGAAGTGAAATTGAGGTCACATAGGCCTCCAAAGGTCAAAAATACGATTAGATTAAGCCCATGGATTTAGCCCATATTTAGGCCCAAATGCGAGGTATAAATAGAGAGAATATCTGGAGAAATTTCTAGATTTGGCTGGCTTCTTCTCCCTCTCCTTAACTGGCTGAACCTATACTCTCCATCTTCTCTCTTTGATTTCTCCTTCTTTCACTTCAAATCTCTCATAATTTCCAACATAACAATTAGAGTTCCACCTCTCTAGTTCACCCTAGTAGCCTCAATCAAGTGGTTTGAGCAATGGAAGGCTAGAAATCAAGTGGATAAAGAAAATATGGTAAGTTGGAATTTAAGGAATTTATGGATTTAAATTAATTCTTTAGTATTTTCTTATGGATTTTGAGGTGTAGTTTATAATTTTGAGCTTGAATTTTGCATTTGAGACCAGTAAGATGAAGAAAACTAAGGATTTATGGGCTAGATATATTAGGTGTGAAAAGTGAAGGAAGGATTTCAAAGAGTAAGGGTAAAGAGAAGGAAGGCTAGGCACTCTTGATCAAGATATAGTGGTATGTGGCTAATAAATCTAAGTATTTCTTATTTATTTGAATTAATTTTCCTTTATGTATTTGGGAAAAAAAATTGCCAAATGGTTTAATTAAAGAAATTGAGATAGGGTAAATGAAATTGGAGCATAATTGATTATATGTGTATGATTAGAGTGAAGAGAAATAATTTTTAAGCTTGTGTTAGCATGATGGCCAAAATTTACACTAAGGCAAAAATAATGATTTTTGCTTGAAAATAGTAATTAGTAGCCTAAATTAATTATTAATGTCATATGTAGCTTTCATGAATTTTTATATGATTTATGGAATTTAATGGGAATTTTTAAAGCTTGTTAATAGGTTATGTAAGTAATGAAAATTGGAAATTATAAGGAAATAATGCATAATTTAAGTATATATGGGTAATAGATGTGAAATAAGGTATAAATAAATTGCTAAAGAATTTATTCATGCTATATGAATAAATGAGAAATAAAAAGTTAATTATATACAATGAAAAATATTGAATTATTGGAAAATAATTCAATAAAGTGAAGTGATTGTGATAAGATATGTCAAAAAGTGTGCATTTTAAATTTTAAAGAAATTTATATGCAATGTTAAGGTATTTTTGAAATAAATGATGTAATATGTATAAGTAAAAGTATATACAGTAATGCCCTTAGAAATAACCAGGCAGAAAAAACTAGCTCAGGATATAATTGGCTAGCCAAAGGCACACCTCTGTACCACGGTGCAAGTCATGGCGACTTGCTATGCTATGGATTGGATCTCTGATCACCATGGCTTCTCTGTCTCTGTTCTCTTCTATGTGAGAAGTGGCCCTCTGGGGGTCATTTCTCTATCTCTGTTGTGGCCTTGCAGGGTCCACATCTCGTGTATCTAATTTGGAGTTTTTTACCGGGTCAGAACTAAAGGCATAATGAAAATGATATGACAAAATTTGAAAAAGAAATGAAAAATGTAAATTAAAAGTGGAAAAGGTCTAATTTAAAAGAAAAAGAAAGTTTAGGGGCAAAATTATAATTTTCTCCAAAAGAGTAAAGATTAAGCAAATTAATTAATAATTGCTTAATTAAAGATAAAATAGCCAATTAATGGTTAAAATGTACTAAAATGAAGCTTTATAGTCAATAAGGACTAGAATGAAATTTTGCATAAAAATGCTTAACTAAGTGTAAAATTAAGGTTAAGTACCTTAATTAATAGTTTAAATGTTAAAAAAACATAAATGGGCTAAATTTGTAATTTAACAAGAAAAGGGGACTAAATTGATAAAAAGGAAAAGTTTGAACTAAAAGTGCAATATGATAATAAATAAATATTTGAAGAATAAAAGTGTATTAACAATTTAAAAATGTTAATTAAAAAGGGAAAATGTTATTTGAATTTGCTTGACAAATTAAAATGGAAAATTTTTGCATAATTGGACTATTTTAATTAAGTATAGAAAATATTTAGATTGTTAGTCACCACTGGGCATGTCAAGTGCTCAGCGTATAGTTATGACTACGTGCAGGTACGCAGAAGCGGGAGCAAGAATATTCCTTGAAGGACTTCTTTGAATAAAGTGGAGTTTTGAATTTTTGTGGCATGTATACATATATAAGCATAATATTTATGGATTTGTATGTTGTAAATAACCTTTGAAGTTGATATTTTTGGACTGTAATATGTCAATACTTGTGATATAAAGTGAAACTTAATGAGTGATATGGAATGTTTGTGAAGTATCTAGATGAATGGTTGGAATATATATAAATGCTTGAGATGATAATATATAACTGTTGTGCCTCTAAGAGGCTGTGGATGTTTTTTGCTTTTGAGGGGGTTAGAGTATTTTAGCCGTTATATTGCCAAAATTTCATTAAATGCATAGTAAATTGGTCAGTTACAGATCATCGGCGATTTGGGATTTAAATAATTAAGTATATGTTAATAAGTTAAAAGAATAAGTTAAAAAAATTTCGATCTATGGTGTACTGGAATAGTGTTAGGTGTTATAAGCGTGTTACATTTTGTGGTATCAGAGCAGAGGTTTAGACGGTTCTAATATCGGAGTGGGTGCAATATTTGATTTCAATAAATTATATACATGCCAATTGTTATTTTGAGAAGTTGTTTTGGAATTAATATATTCTTGCTCCCTTCTGTTTTATAGTTAAAAGATGTCTAGAGAGCCGAGTCGCGAGCCTGGAGATGATAGGAGTGAGGCTTTAAGTAATATGGGGCAGCAGGAGGTCCCACAGCAGCAGGTACCTCCACCAGTAGTGCCTCCTCCTCTTCCTCAGCTGGATTTTCTCAATTTGATGTTAGATTATATCCAGCAGCGTCTCCAGGCTACACAGGCTCAGGCACCACTGCCAGTGATACAGGTTTAGCCGCCTGCTCCGCCCAGAAGGAAGAATATATTGGAGCAGTTGAAAAGGTTAGGAGCTGAGGATTTTTCAGGTGAGGACCCTTTAAAACCAGCAACTACAGAGGCATGGCTTTTTAAAATAAACAGGTTATTTGAAATCACCCACAGTTCTGAAGAGGAGAAGCTTGAGGGTATCATTGCTTTATTATAGGGTCCAACTTTCATTTGGTGGGACTCAGTCAGAAGGCACATGCCTGCAGACCGTTTGAACCGAAAATTTTTCATTGATCAGTTTGAGAAAAAGTCTATTGGGTCCGAGTACAAGATTTCCATGCAGGATGCTTTCTGGAGGTTGAGACAAGGAAATCGTATAGTGGCTGAGTATGATAGAGAGTTTGAGCACTTGAGCGCTTATTTGGATGAGGGCTTGGCTACAGAAGAGAAGTTATGTTTAGCGTTTTGAGAGAGGACTGTATACTGAGCTGAGACAGATTATTGGGGCCCAATATTACCCTAATCTGCAGTCCATGATTGATGCAGCTCTTAAATTAGAAGTTACTCAAGTTGAGCAAGTAGAGAGGCAGTCCTGATTTCAGCAGAAGAGGAAGCAAGGACAAAGCAGTGGCAAGCCTTGCTAGAGTAAAAAGCAGAAGGGTCAGCAGATGCCTCAGGGTCACCCACCGGCAGGCAGGGGTCAGGGTAGTGTTTCTCGTGGTAAATCTACAACCACTATAGCTTCTAGTGCACCCAGAGGCAGTGATAGAGGGACACCAGTTCTGTGTGAGCATTGTGGGAAGACTTATTATAGGGAGTGCAGATTGCTGACTGGGGCTTGTTTTAGGTGTGGGTCCTGACAGCATCGTATTAAAGACTATCCTTTGCAGCAGACTGCTCCAGCCGCCTCACCAGCATCTGGTACAGGGTCATCAGCTCCACGAGGACGTGGTAGGGGAGCAGCCCTTAATACTTAGGCTTCTAGACCAGTTAGCCAATCTTCGCAGGTACAGAGGCGATCAGTGGGACAGACCTACGCTGTCAGAGCCCGAGAAGAGGAGGATGCTCCTGATGTGATTGTGGGTAAGTTTATTCTGCTATTTGATTCAGTATATACTTTGATTGATCCTGGCTCCACACACTCTTACATTAGCACAGAACTGGCACGGGATAAAGGGATGAAAGAGGCCTACTTGGACCAGGATATCTTGGTGAGTAATTCTCTGGGGCATATTGTGGTAGTGAATAAGATTTATAGACAGTGTCCTATAGGTGTCCAGGGACATGTATTCCTGGCAAATCTTATCGAGTTGCCCTTCTGCGATTTCGATTTGATTCTTTGGATGGATTGTCTATCTGCCCATCAAGCGATTGTCGACTGTAGAAAGAAGAGGGTCTCCCTACAGCTTCAGAATGGAGATGACATCACTGTTGTAGGGGCGAGATCTGATTTTCTATCTGATGTGATATCAGCTACTGCAGCAAAAAGGTTGATCAGAAAAGGCTGTGAAGCATATTTGTGTTATGCAGTTGAGGCGAAGAAAGACTGTTTACAGGTGTCAGATGTGCCTATTGTTAGGGAGTTCCAGGATGTGTTCCCTGATAAGCTTCTAGGCTTACCACCTGACAGAGAGGTGGAATTTTCCATTGATGTCACTCCTGGTACTGCTCACATTTCTATTGCTCTATATAGAATGGCACCTGCAGAATTGAAAGAATTGAAGATTCAGCTTCAGGAGTTGCTTGACAAAGGATTTATCAGACCTAACACTTCTCCTTGCGAAGCGCCTATCCTATTTGTAAAGAAAAAGGATAGGACACTCCGACTATGCATTGATTACCGACAGCTGAATAAAGTAACTATAAAGAATAAATACCTTCTTCCTTGCATTGAAGACTTGTTTGATCAGCTTAAGGGAGTGGGTGTTTTCTCCTAAATCGACCTGAGATCGGGTTATTACCAGATGGGGGTTAAGGAAGCAGATGTGTCTAAGACTGCTTTTAGGACTAGGTATGGTGACTTTGAGTTTTTGGTCATGCCATTTGGACTTACAAATGCACCAGCAGCTTTCATGGATCTGATGAATAGAGTTTTTCACCCATACTTGGATTAGTTTATGGTGGTCTTCATCGACGATATCCTGGTGTATTCAAGGACACCGAAAGATCATGATAAGCACTTGAGGATTGTGCTACAAACTCTGAGAGAGAAACAACTGTATGCCAAATTCAGTAAATGTGCTTTTTGGCTGAATGAAGTATCTTTTCTAGGTCATGTCATTTTTGCAGAGGGTATTAAAGTAGACCCTTCAAAGATTGAGGCAATACTTCAGTGGAAGCCACCCAAGAATATAACTGAAGTGCAAAGTTTTCTAGGTTTGGCTGGGTATTATAGGAGATTCATTAAGGGATTCTCCACCATTGCAGTTCCTTTGACTCGACTACTACAGAAAAATGTTAAATTTGTATGGACTGACAAATGCCAGGAATGCTTTAAGAAGCTAAAGACTTTGTTAACAGAAGCTCCTATCCTTACTCAACCTGAGTAAGGCAAGGATTTTGTGATCTACTGTGATGCTTCCAGGAATGGGTTAGGATACATTCTGATGTAGAAGGGCAAGGTGATAGCTTATGCCTCCCGACAACTCAAAACTCATGAGAAAAACTATCATACTCATGATTTAGAGTTAGCAGCCATTGTTTTTGCATTAATAATTTGGAGGCATTACTTGTATGAGGAGAAATGCTATATTTATTCTAATCACAAGAGTTTGAAATATCTGCTTACCCAGAAAGAACTCAATCTTAGACAAAGACGTTGGTTGGAGTTGATTAAAGACTACAATTGCTATATCGACTACCATCCAGGGAAAGCAAATGTGGTGGCTGATGCACTCAGTGGAAAATTTATGTCAGGTAATATTAGTGCTTTTGAATGAATTTGTATAAGTTATTGATAAGTATAAATGATTAATAGTGATCTTTCCAGCTCTTCAGGCAATGAACACCCGCTTAAGTTTAGCAACAAATGGAGCTATAGTAGCTGAGATACGAGTTAAACCCCACTTTGTGCATAAAGTGAAAGCGGCTCAGAAAGAAGATAACAGACTACTGACTATTGTAAACAAGCTTCAGCATAGTAGTGAAAGTGATTATTCATTTCTAGTGATGGAAGCCTTTGTTATAAAGGAAGACTTTGTGTGCCAGCTCAAGAAGAATTGAAGAAAGAGATTCTGACAGAAGCACACCATAGTAGCTATGCCATGCACCCTAAAAGTAACAAAGATGTACCAAGATTTGAAAGTCTACTATTGGTGGTTAGGTATGAAACGTGATGTGACTGATTTCGTGGGTAAATGTTTGACATGTCAGCAGGTAAAGGCAGAGCATTAGGTTCCTTCTAGACTTCTTCAACCACTTGTTATTCCGTAATGGAAATGGGATCAGGTGACCATGGATTTTGTGACTGGCCTCCCTATGACTTAGAGAAAACATGATGCCATCTAGGTAATTGTTGACCAGCTCACTAAATCTACTCATTTCTTGCCAGTACGGATGGATTATTCCTTGACCAGGTTGGCAAAGATTTATATCAGTGAAGTGGTTAGGTTGCATGGAGTGCCTATATCGATTGTTTCTGACAGGGATCCTAGGTTTACATCTCATTTTTGGAAGAGCTTTCAAGATGCTCTGGGTACCAGACTTCACCTCAACACAGCTTTTCACCCTCAGACTAATGGCCAGTCCGAACGGGTGATTCAGATATTAGAGGATACGCTTAGATGTTGTATTTTTTATTTTGTCCCCAACTAGGAAAAGCATTTGCCCTCGGCTGAGTTTGCATACAACAATAGCTACAAGTCCAGTTTGAAAATGGCACCTTTTGAAGCGTTATATGGTAGGAAATGTAGAACTCCGTTATGCTGGACAGAACTAAGTGAGAAAAAGCTAATGGGCTTAGATTTGATCCGTGATTTGGAAGAGAAAGTTCAAATTATCAAAAGCCGCTTGAAGGAAGCAATGGACCGTAAAAAATCTTATGCAGATCTGAAGGGGAAGGATACTGAATTTCAGGTCAGAGACAAGGTTTTTCTAAAAGTATCTCCGTGGAAGAAAGTTCTGAGGTTTGGCAAGAAGGGCAAGTTGAGCCCTAGATTCATTGGTTTATATGAGGTACTTCAACAAGTGGGCCCCATGGCTTTAGAGAAGATACATGACGTCTTTCATATATCTATGCTCTGCAGGTACAGGTCTGATCCGAGCCATGTGACAGTACCAAAAGAGATACAGGTTCAGGCTGACATGAGCTATGAGAAATACCAATAAAAATTTTGGCTAGAGAAGTCCAGTAACTTAGGAACAAACAGATATCGTTGGTGAAGGTTTTATGGCATCACCACAATGTAGAGAAGTTACATGGGAACCTGAGTCGACCATGAGACAGCAGCATCCTCTACTCTTCGGTTCAGGTAAATTTTGAGGACGAAATTTTTTTAGTAGGGGAGAATTGTAATGGCCTAAATACCGGGTCAGCCGTGAACAGTACTTTTCGATGGTGAATAGTGCTCTCTAGGCCCGAAAGGACACCCGAAAGTCAAAAATATTTTATTGGACCATTTGAAAGTATTAGTCATAGGGAGTCCAGGGTTGAAATTTGAAGTGAAATTGAGGTCAAATAGGCCTCCAAAGGTCAAAAATACAAAAAATGTAGCGAGTCAATTTTCCTAGTAGGGAATGTGACTTAATTTTACGTAAATAATTAAAAATAGTAAACGAACTCCGAAAATTACCAGATTTTGCACGCCTACATGAATTTTTGTGTAGAATATTTTACTGATGAGAATGGAATTTTTCGATGACACCAGCAGTTATCAAATCGGACCGATAAATTTGAATCGGACCGATAACGAACTCCGATTGAGCAAAAAATTTGCATGCTAGCTATTTTTAAAGTGAATTGATGTGAGAAAGATAGATAAAATGGTTTGAACCTTAAATAGCCTAAAATGGGCTTTAAATTGTCATTGGGCTAAGCCCATATTTAGGCCCAAATGAGAGGTATAAATAGAGAGAATATCTGGAGAAATTTCCAGATTTGGCTAGCTTCTTCTCCCTCTCCTTAAGTGATCGAATCTATACTCTCCATCTTCTCTCTTTGATTTCTTCTTCTTTCGCTTCAAATCTCTCATAATTTCCAACATAACAATTAAAGTTCCACCTCTCTAGTTTACCCTAGTAGCCTCAATCAAGTGGTTTGGGAAGGCTAGAAATCAATTGGATAAAGAAAATATGGTAAGTTGGAATTTAAGGAACTTATGGATTTAAATTAATTCTTTAGTGTTTTCCTATGGATTTTGAGGTGCAGTTTATGATTTTGAGCTTGGATTTTTCATTTGAGATCAATAAAATGAAGAAAACTAAGGATTTATGGGCTGGTTATATTAGGTGTTGAAAGTGAAGGAAGGATTTCAAAGAGTGAGGACAAAGAGATGGAAGGCTAGGCACTCTTGATCAAGATATAGTGGTATGTCGCTAATAAATCTAAGTATTTCCTATTTATTTGAATTGATTTTCCTTTATGTATTTGGGAAAAGAAATTGCTAAATGGTTTTATTAAAGAAATTGAGATAGGGTAAATGAAATTGGAGCATAATTGATTATATGTGTATGATTAGAGTGAAGAGAAATAATTTTTAAGCTTTTGTTAGCATGATGGCCGAAATTTACACTAAGGCAAAAAAAATGATTTTTGCATGAAAATAGTAATTAGTAGCCTAAATTAATTATAAATATCATATGTAGCTTCCATGAATTTTTATATGATTTATGGAATTTAATGGAAATTTTTAAAGCTTGTTAGAGGTTATGTAAGTAATGAAAATTGGAAATTATAAGGAAATAATGCATAATTTAAGTATATATGGGTAATAGATGTGAAATAAGGTATAAATAAATTGCTAGAGAATTTATTCACGTTATATGAATAAATGAGAAATAAAAAGTTAATTATATACAATGAAAAATATTGAATTATTTGAAAATAATTCAATAAAGTGAAGTGATTGTGATAAGATATGTGAAAAGTGTGCATTTTAAATTTTAAAGAAATTTATATGCAATATTAAGGTATTTTTGAAATAAATGATGTAATATGTATAAGTAAAAGTATATACAGTAATGCCATTAGAAATAACCAGGCAGTAAAAACTAGCTCAAGATATAATTGGCTGGCCATAGGGACACCTCTGTACCGTGGTGTAAGTCATGATGACTTGCTATGCTATGGATTGGATGTCAGATCACCATGGCTTTTCTGTCTCTATTCTCTACTATGTGAGAATTGACCCTCTGGGGGTCATTTCTCTATCTCTGTTGTGGCCCTGCGGGGTCTACGTCCTGTGTATTCGGTTTGGAGTTTTCTGCTGGGTCAGAACTAGGGGCATAATGAAAATGATATGACAAAATGTGAAAAAGAAATGAAAATGTAAATTAAAACTGGAAAGGGTCTAATTTGAAAGAAAAAAAAGTTTAAGGGAAAAATTGTAATTTTCCCCAAAAGAGTAAAGATTAAGCAAATTAATTAAGGATAAAACAGTCAATTAATGGTTAAAATGTACTAAAATGAAGCTTTATAGTCAACAAGGACTAGAATGAAATTTTGCATAAAAATGCTTAACTAAGTGTAAAATTAAGGTTAAGTACCTTAATTAATAGTTTAAATGTTAAAAAAAAGGGATAAATTCGTAATTTAACAAGAAAAGGGACTAAATTGATAAAAAGTCAAAGTTTGAACTAAAGGTACAATTTGATAATAAATAAATATTTGAAGAATAAAAATGTATTAATAATTTAAAAGTGTTGATGAAAAAGGGAAAATGTTATTTGAATTTGCTTGACAAATTAAAATGGAGAATTTTTGCATAATTGGACTATTTTAATTAAGTATAGAAAATATTTTGATTGTTAGTCACCACTGGGCATGTCAAGTGCTCAGCGCGTAGTTATGACTGCGTGCAGGTATGCAGGAGCGGGAGCAAGAATATTCCCTAAAGGACTTCTTTGAATAAAGTGGGGTTTTGAATTTTTGTGGCATGTATACATATATAAGCATAATATTTATGAATTTGTATGTTGTAAATAACCTTTAAAGTTGATATTTTTGGACTGTAATATGTCAATACTTGTGATGTAAAGTGAAACTTAATGAGTGATATGGAATGTTCGTGAAGTATCTAGATGAATGGTTCGAATATATATAAATGCTTTAGATGATAATATATGACTGTTCTGCCTCTGAGAGGCTGTAGATGTTATTTTCTTTTCAAGGGGTTAGAGTATTTTAGCCATTATATTGCCAAAATTTTATTAAATGCATAGTAAATTGGTCAGTTATATATCATCGACGATTTGGGATTTAAATAATTTCGTAAATGTTAATAAGTTAAAAAAAATTCCGGTCTATGGTGTACCGGAACAATGTTAGGTGTTATAAGGGTGTTACATCATTATTCTATTGATCTATCTTGCTTGGCATTTAACATTGATCCTAGAGAACCTAACCAATGGCTATTGTCTGCTTGGCATGATCAAAAGTATTCACAACAAGCTGACCCTATTTTCACTTCATGTGTCCATGGCTAAGATTTCTATTTAACACCCTAGATGGGCAACTTGGATGCCTACTCCTATGCAGGATGTATAAAGCCATGTTCTAGATTGTAACTCACAATACTAGACAACTTAAGGAACCATAAGTTAAAGTGAGAAATCCTTATCCTTTTGAGGTAGTTGTCTATTGACTGTATCATGTTAGGTTATCATCTCTTCTGTAAAGAGCTACCTATAAAGGCTTGGCATATAGAGACTTAAGGAGTGTGATTTTATTGTTTTGTTTGGGCATAAGCTATGGGTGACTAGCTCTGTAGTTAATCAAAATAACTTGGCTGGAGTGCTTAAGGTTTCATCTAACTTCGAGCCTTATCTTGAAAGCATTTAATTCTCATTAAATATTGAAGTTTAACTTTTGCTAATAGTATTGCTCCCACTTCATATACCAAAGAGGATAACGTGGCTTAAGCCGAAGTTCCAGTGGTTGCTCTACAACCATAGAACATAAATGGTGACTTCCCAGCCCAAAGCTTATAGGTCTGCACCATTTTAAGGGGTATATTTTTGTGTTCTAATTACTCCTTTAGTAGATGAAGACTTATGGTGTTGAGCATTTTCTTCATTTTTTGCCTATAATAGGGCATATATTAATAAAGGAGCCCATGTCTGAACATCAAACTCTACTTCAATAATCCTAGCCAATTCTTAAGGACTTGATTACTTGAAGGATTCGGTTTTTGCACATCTTATGATGGTGACAACAAAACTCTAGACCTTCTAAAACTATCGGTTGTACTTTCCCTTTGATATATACTCTTTAGATCAGAAAAGTTTATACCCATTGCAGTCTAAAAGAATCTTCTGATGTATAATCTTCCTAACTAGTGCTAAGCCATTCATATAAGCTCTACAAATGCCATCATGATCTTCGTCCATAATCTTCATGGCTTCTTAGTTATTTGTACACCTCAAACATATGCCATTATGGCTCCCTTCTATATAAACCCTATCTATACTAATAAATTGTGCAAAGAGATGGATCCTTATTGATCTTTTCTAAAAACATCCTTTGAGGATATTGGTTTCTCTTAAATAAGTTTGAGTGTTGTAGTATCTTGGTTTCTCATCACCAGTCTGAACACATACCACTTGCATGGCTTCAAAACATAATTTGACTGAACCAATTCGATTCATAATCACCCCTGCTAGATTGTCCCATATAGAAATCAAGGTTTTCAAAATGCCCACCAACTAATTTTCATCCCTATGAATAAGACTAGATCGCAAACTTTAAATTGGTTACTCAATTTTTTCAAGCATCTCATGTGGATAATAGTTATTCCTTTCTAAAACAATTCACCATAAACCAAGTAAACTACCAGCGATGAGTTTCTAAACACTACTACTATCTTTGCCCTCAAGGCTAGTAGTGCTTTTAATCCATATATATAGGCTTCACGTTGATGGCTTTGGGTAATTTTCATCATCAAATGAGATAAGGATTACCCCTAACTTCATCGAAGTATATGGAGTGTTGCTATAACTACCTCAAAATTTAACCTACCTATAGAGAAAGTATTCATTGCATGGACTGCTACTATTACCACTTTAAAATTTAGCTTACTCTAGCATATTCTCCTATACATGCAATAGGTTCCCTTTGGTCGTTAATTATGTGCTTATTGATTCGTGCCTATTTACGCATACCATTTAGTGATAGCAAAAATTATAACTAAACATTTGGTGCAAAAACACAAGCTTTATTTGAATTTTAGAAGGGTGACACTTTGAGTGTATTCAGTTCATGTAATTGATGCACCCTCATAGTTTTTCTTGGCTGAACATTTTTGCACTCCTTAATTTTTGCTTATGATACATTTTGTTTTGTTTGTGCATTTAAACTTTTGGATTGGTCAGTTTTACTATTCAACTAAGCACATGCTTTTATTTAGGTGAGTTAGGCTTGGCATTTAGGTAAGTTCAGGGTGACAACTTCTCATTGGTCTCTTTAGCTTAACGAGTTTATTGATAGGTGTGAATGTCTTTGTCACTTCTCAGTGTGTCGTTATTTGTTCCCAGCCAGGATTTTTTATTCATTCATTTACCATTAATTTTTCCAAAATCTTATATCATAAGTCTTAATGAATGCACTCAAAATGTATTTTTTTTCCAAAATCAATGAAAGCAATGCTTGTTGAATTAATGTCTTATATCATAATTATGGCCATGCATTATACAGATAAATAAGATAGTCTAAGAAAAGTTCACATAATTAACATAACTAGAGAACATAAGCATTATTACATAGATTGCAAAAAGCAACTTGTATCCATTAGAGGAATACTCTTTTACCCCTAAGACTTTACCTTACATCTTAAGTTGCGAGTTGACTGCCAAAGAGGAACTTATACGAGCCTTATCTTTACCTACAATCCCTTATCTCTTTGGGTACCTATAGTCATTATTCAAAGGTAGTATGCCCTTAGGGATTTTCACATAACCCTCTGTCTAATTTTTGCATGAAGTGGACCTAACCCACTTCAATAGGTTTTTATTTGTTTTTAATTTTTTAATGGTACATACTACCTATTTTAGGTTTACACCATGTCCTTTGGCCTAATTTTTGCTCAGAGAGCCAGCTATAGTTTCTATCTTTAATGACCTTTTTTTTCCTTTCTTATTTTTTTGAGATTTAGTCCCCAGAAATATTGTAAAAGCATTTCTACTTCATCTGGTTCGAGTCGCGTAACTTCATCCCTTCCAACCCATACTAGATTCCATTTGTAACATTCATCAAGAACAAATTTTTGGACACTGAGAGGTGGTTCTCCTCTATAGTGTATAACTGTTGACATAGTATTTTGGTAGGGAGGTCATGATAAGAAAATCAAATGAAGCATTTTTCACATAAGGTGTTGCTTTTATCACTTGAGAATTTAGCTCTAATACATGCCCTTATGTATCTAATAAGTTTCTTCTTGTATGTTAGTCACATGCTCAAGCCTATCTTATGCATGCATTCTTACTTACATGCATCATATAACAATAGCAACAATCATACCCAGACATGTAATGCAAAAATAAATGTTCCATTCAATCTCAAGGGATGACACCTTGGGTGTATTAGACTCCCGGTATCAATCAGTCCTCACAGGTTTTTTTGATTGAATTTTTTTTTTCAACCTCTATTTTGTGCCTAAGATGCCTTTTTTTTTATTTTTACCTTAGCAGGATGCCCAATTTTATCAAGGTTGCCTTTTTTCGATTTTCAACCTACAAGGCTATATTTTCTCTTTTTTTATTTTTTTTATCTTTGCCATAGAACCCACTTTAGTCCATCAATATTGCCTAATTCATTAAATCCTTTTTATCATTGCTGGTGAGAAATGGTTTCCCTTTTTAACCATAACTTCTTTGGCATAAATGGTTTAACTTTGGCTCGTGTAACTTAAAGTACTTAATTTGAGTTGTTTCTTCTAAATAATGTTTAATGGTCTTTGCATAGAAGTTTAAGTGCGACTTTACACTTCTTTGTAAACTCGACTAGGATGGTGAGTTTTCTTTAACAATTGAGCTCTTAAAGCAACATTTAATAGTTGAAGTTTAATCTTTATTGGTTGCATCGTACTTGTCCCCAAATGTTAAGAAGAAAGGAATGATCTTTGAGACTTTGTTTGTTGTCCTGTGTAAGCCTCTACATGAGGCTTTTTTTAACTTTTCCTTTTCCTTTTTTTTTTGTCTTAGTTAGTTTCTTTCAACCTATTCCTCGCATAATGTTCCACTTAAGAAAATGAGCCGAGGTAATAGCTGATGGATCATTCTCTGATCCTTCTTTGAGGTGTCTTCAAGAAATTTTGGCCCTTTTAAGTAATGGGGCTATGGTTTCCCATTAGTTTCCTTGATGTTTGTCACTTGGAATTTTCATCTTATCTTTTTTGCCTTCTGGTTTGAGTCTTTAAGTTTAATGCTTAAATGATTTGTTATTTAGATAAGCTTAGGCAGCATGTCTTGTAGTGTCTTTGTTAATTCTCATCATGTCATTTTAGATCCAGACAAATAATTTTTTCCATTTTTTCATTCTCTTTCAAAATATCTCACTTCAAAAGTCATATTGGATGCAATCAAGATGTTATTTTTTCCTTGAGATTAAATGGAACAATCTTTATTGAGTTAATGTCATATATAAATAACTTATAACTATTGCCATGCATGATGCAACAAAATAAGACATTACATACATAAGAAAGGCTCATATTATTAACATGGTTACAAAAACATATGCACATTTTAGAAGTATATTTTACATTATCAAAAGGTGGCTTATATTACATCTTTTTTCATTATAGGTGCAGGTTGTAAAAGGTTCTCAAACATCTCAAGCTCCCCTTCGTTGGATGGTGCTTGTAAGATTTATGGTGATATGCACTTCACATAACTCTTTAAACTATTTGTCATTATAACTGAGCAGGTAATGGCTAGATATCTACATACCATATATATCTTAGAGCACATATCATTCAGGTGAACCTGAGCCAATCACAAACATAGGTGATGAAATAGCATTGTGACAACTCTCTCTTTCTTGTTTTCTATGGGTTCGAAATTTGCTTGGCATCAATAAGGTCCTGAATTTAGCTTTTTAAAGTTTGACAATTATTTATCAAATGGTTTGTGTGCTAGTGAAAAACACGAAATTGATCTGACCTATGACCTGGCAAGTTCTGCATTCTGGTCCACTTCGATCATAAGGGTTACAATTTTTCCCATTTTAATCAGTTGTTCAAAAACCCAAGATAGAGGTTTACCCAAATTGAAGTAACTTCATTGAGTTACTTTCATAGCTGATACCCCCACTATTTTTCTAGTATTATTGATACTACTTAACCTACCATTTTGCCAGTTCCAATACTATCACAACTTCAATGGTTACTGCCGTGATTTCCACCTTCCATAAATGTATACCTAAAGAACTTATAATCATTCACCAATTCTTTACTCGACCAATGATGCCAATCAATTAAGCGTATTGCATTATTTGGTATCAAAAGTTAAGTGCTAGAGATTAGAGCTAAATTAGCCGTAAGTTCGGCAATGGTTTTCCTTTCAAGGTCATCAATCCTTTTTATCCAGTGCAACTATAAGTGTAGTTACTATCAACATAACTCTCTTTTCAAGGTCTTCAAATCTTTCATCCAGATTATAGGGGTTAGAAGTACCAATTTTCTATAAGGGGTCTGCCATTGCTGTTTCTACTAAGTATTCTATCGATTGCTTTTAAATTCTATCTATATTCAAATCTAACCTTGAACCCAGTTCTAACTTGCTTGAATTTTACTACTCTAAAAAATTCCTAATAGGGTGGCCGCTAAATCCCTTAAACCACCTAGGTGAGTAGTTTAAGATGGTTGAAAAATTAGAGGGTTAGAATGACAAATGCCATAACTTTATACCAAAAATTATATGTACAACTCATTTATTGCTTGTATGATAATGTTTTGCACATAAAATGGGATGTATAAATTTTATTTTTTAGAACATGTTTACATAATGTATGTGGAGAATATGTATGGTATATGATGGAAGAATAAAAAACAAAGTTTAACATGGCATGACAAGCAATGTATATGTACACAATGTATAATGAAGGTGTGTGTACATAATGTGGTACAATATAAGAATGAATGTACATGACACACGATGTATATGTATATGGCATGTTTTGAGCATGATGGTATATGTACATAGGGTGTGACATGGTATAAGAATGAATGCACATGACATACAACATATATGTATATAACATGACTTACACAATGATAGTGTGTGTATGTGATGTGATATAATGTGCATAAGATATGGCATGATGATGCATGTTATATGGTACGGTAAAAAAATCACATTCGCAAAAGTACAAGATGTCTGCAAAAAAACTTATGGTATAGGACATATATACAATGAGTGGCATACGCATCTGATGTATGTCATGTTATAGGCACATGAGTATATGATGAATAGGATATATACATAATGTACAATATGGTATGGGAATATATGTCCATGATATATGACATGTCTGTTCATGGTATAGGTTACATATGGCAGATGGTATAATAATCTACAAAGGATAAGACATATGTTCATGACATACCTCATGTATAATGGTATGTATATAAAGTATGAGGAAGGAGAGTGTAGCATGGTGAAGTGCATATGACATGGCATGCAACTTAACATAGGATGTACATGACTGATATTTCCAAATTATACCCATGTTTTGTGTGTTTTTAAGTGTGTTTTAGAGTTCATTTAGTGTTAATTTTATGTGATTTATGTTTAAATTTAATATGCTTAAAAATTTTAGAGTTTATAGTTAATTTGTGTTGATTTTGCAGATTTAAATACCAAAAGTTGGAAATTAACCTAGTTAGGATAGGGAATGGTTCAGTTGGGTCATATGAAGTAATTCACATTCAATCTAATAGTTGTTTACTTGGTTGGGACACCAATTGGCTCGATCGGGTCACCTTTGAAATGTGGAAATAGAGATTGCTAACTTGTCTAGGACACCAAGTGGCTTTACCGAGTTAAGTTAAACTTTTTTTTTGTTAAATTAAAGATTTTCAACAGCTTAATGACTCTTAGTGGTAGCTGGACTTGAAAGATATTAGGTCTTTTAGTGTTTTATCATCATATATTGAGACTTAGAATTTTCACTCTAAGTATAGTTCTTTAGCTGAGTTTCATTCTTTTAGAGTTAATTTCAAGTTTTTCTCTGCTAGTTTTCAAGAGCTAAAGATCAAGTTGGAGTTCATCTTATGAGTATAGCATTTGGTTTTTCATTCTTTTGTTTAATTTTCAATAATGAACAATGAGTAGTTTCTTTCTTTGTTGAGGGAAACTTAAACCCTCATTTTTTCTATTGTTATGACTTTTGATTGAGCTTAAATTCAATATAAGTTTGTTATTCATAATTCCTTTACTCATCTATATCATTTATTATAATTTGATTGTGTTTAATGTATAGAATAGATGATTCAATGTGAATTTAAGTATTGATCAATGACACACACACACACACAACATATATACATACATACATACATACATACATACATACATACTATTTTCTCTAATATGTTTGCGTCATTATATTTTTATGTTCTAGAAATAGAGATGTAATTTTATGATCATAAGTATTGGATTAAAGAATTTACAATTATGAATAGATTAATGTTACATTTTTCCAAAGGAGATTTAATCAAAATTGAGGAATCTAAATTGAGATTTATGTTATATATTTGATTGTTCTTAGTTCATTTTTCCATAATAAACCTGTAATATTTTAGATCGAATCACTTTCAGTATGAAGCAAGGTTAATAGTTCCTTTAGCAAAAGGTCTTTAGTAATTAATTTTACCATTATATAGTTAATCTCTATTTTAATTGATTTTAATTTTATTCTCTATTTTCAATTTATTTAGTTGGTTTAATTATTCTAGTTTAGTTAATAATCACACTCTAAAGCTTGGAAATTCTTTCACATAATCTTTATTTCATAATCTAAAATTTACAGTCTATTGGGTATGATATTTAAGGGTCTTAATTATATTTTTCTATATTACTAGCCACTCTAGTACACTTGCTAGACACCAATCAAGTTTTCTAGGCACCATTGCTGGGGATTGGCATTTATTTTAGATTTTGCAGTGGATATTGTTTGCATTCTTTTTCTTTTTATTTTTCTTTATTCTTTCATTCTTTTATTTATTTATTTATTCTTTTATTCTTTTCAAGTGTTAATAGTGCATGGTAAGAACAAATCCAATCATACCATTGAGGACCTAACTCATCACTTAGGCATTTTTCTGGAAATAAACAACACCATGTAGATCCAAAGAGTTTCTATGGATGCATTAGATTAAAATTCTTTCCTTTTACTCTTGTTAGCAAAGAAAGGGACTGGTTACAAATTTTGTCTAATTAGTCTATTTGATCTTGGGAGCAATGTAAGAGAAGATTTTTAGTCGGTTCTTTTTGCTTACCAAGATAGTGAATATTAGGAACAACATATATAATTTTCAGGAACTCTTTGAGGAGCCTTTTTATGATGTTTGGGAGAGGTTAAGGAGGCTTCTCAAAAGCTATCCCCACTATGAGATAGCAATGCATCAATTAATGTCTACTTTTTATGTAGGTGTTAACCAAACACTAGATCTCTTTTGGATATAGCTTTAGGTGGAAGTTTCATAAAGAAGATTCCAGAAGAGGCCTTCTCATTGCTAGATGTGATGGCTATGAATGAGGTATAATAGGCAAGCACAAAGGGCCATGACTAAGATATAAGGTATGCATAGTATGGATGAAGTAGCCATCCTAAGAGCTAAAAGGGGAACTCCTTAAGAAAAGAGTTAAGTGGACTCAAGTAAAAAATGTTGCAGCAGTTTCTCAAGAAATAGTGGAGGTTTTGATAGAAGTAATGCAGTAAGTGAACCAAAGGTGAATGATGTATAGACTCATGGAAATGGGGATGTCAATGCTATTCATAATTTCAAGAATAATGATCCTTACAACAACCAGTAAAATTTGGGTTAGAGAAAACCACCTAAATATCTCTTGGATGGATGTAAACCAAGCTTCATCTTCTAATAATCAAGTGAAAGCTCTATTCAACCCAAAAATAAGTCATTAAGGAAACCCAAATCTTACTTACCATCAGACCTACCAACCTTTATAAGCGCCTTACCAACATATACGAGTTCCCTAAAATTTCCAGGCCATCTAGTTTTCAAGTAAGGCCCACCTATACCCCAAGATAAAAAGCCAAGTATTGAAGAGATGTTTGCTAATTTCATGACTAGTCAAATATAGTTTATGTCTATTTAAGACTCAAGGTGAAAAGCTCAAGAGCAATGGAACCAAAATTAAGATGCTTCTATAAGGAATCTTGAAATTCTATTAGAGCGATTGGCCAATTCTTTATAAAATAGAGCACAAGGGACATTTCCATCTACTGTGGATAGAAATCCAAAGAATAAAGCTAAGACAATTTCATTAAGGAGTGGTAAGTAGTTAGATAAATGCACAGTTAAATATGTCTTCTTTAGTTGAGGTTGTTAGTGTAAGCCCTAGCCCCAATGCATTGTAACGAAACACTTGAAATTAATAAAATGAGGCATTAGTCTTATCTTTTGTATTCCTTTGCATATCAATTGATAAAACTATCCAAGATGTCGTTTCGGTTTAAGTTATCATGTGTGAGGCACATTGGATTGTAAGACCTTGAAACAAATGAGACATCATTCTAAATATCCCTAGTCAGTCATTGTTATGGGAATAACAAATGAATTAAGACTAGTATGCTCTCTCTGATCTTATGAGTTCTGTCTTACGGATCATTAGGACAAGAGTGTCAATCAGAGATCATAGATACATGTTAAAGAACATGGTATCTGGATTCGATTCGCTCATGAGAACACTACATGGTACAAGTCATAAGTGTTTCTCATATGCAAGTTTTGTATCGGAGTTCTTAGACCTGAAATCTCTATGAAAACTCTTTATGAATTACTGTGTACTTTGACATACACCTAACGTGCTCGTAACAGAGTGACAAGTACGGGTATGATTGGTATGCACTGATTCATGTTAGAGAGCATGAGAGAAGTGAAGGGATTACCCCCTCTCGATAAGAGAGAAAAATATCACCGGCCACTTGATCCAGTGAACTGAGAAGTGTATGGCCATACCGAGATGAAATAATGAGTAATCATTATTTATCTGATGAGTTCAGTGTCACTGGAATATCAAGAATGAATTAATGTATATAAGGATGACTAGTTCCATGCCTTATATTAATTCTGATATTTATGGAGTAAGGGACTATGCGAAATTGCATTAGGTCACCAAATGCCATATGCATTTTCATTTAATTTGGAATGCTATAATATCTTGCTAGAGAATATATATAGCCTTTGAATTAATTTATTAATTCATTGCCAACATTAAATGGACCTATAGGATCGCACACAAGCATTGGGCTTAAATATTTAAATTAAGTATTGGACATTTAATTTGGGCTTTTAATTAAAGTCAAATTAATGTATGTAATGGGGTTATAATATTGCTATTGGGCTTTGGTCCATGAAGAGAGAGAAATTCAGCCCCATAAGGTTTAATTTCAATTAATTAATTATCTTGTGTTAATTAAGTTAATTGAATATTAAAGCCTAAAGGAATTTAAATTAAATTAAATCACTTATATATTTAATTAAGTGATTTCATTTATTTAAATGTCTTATGTTTTATTTCAAATTTGAATTTAAATTCAAAGGAGTTTAATTCAAAATATATTACTTTTCTTTAGGAAGTGATAGAGTTTGAATTAATTATCATAGGATAGTTGAATTCAGATTAATGACTTGCCAAAGGATAAGCATATATATTAAAAGAAATAAAACCCTAAACCAAAATTTTTTTGTGGCATGAAATAGTAACTCGTGAATAGTAACTCGTGAATAGTGACTCTCTCTCTCTTAATTTTTTTGTTCAATTTTTCACAAGGAGAAAGGATTGTTCCTCATTCTCTTGTGTTATTGAGCAGTAATAGCAATCTAAAGAAGTACAAAATCAAGTTTTGTAGCTTCAAACTATAACCCTTACACAATACCGAAAAAGAGATCTAGCAATCTCGTTTTTAAGCCGACGGTGTAATTGTGTGTGTGAGAATAGAGGGAGTGGCGCAAAAGGCTGTTCCTTGGCATTGGTGATCGAGAACTAAGGTGGATAAAGGCATCTTGGTTGCTGGACATCACAAAATCAAAGAATAAAAGGCATCATCTATTGTAAGTTTCAAAACCCTAAAATTGCATGTTTTCGTTCCTATCTTTGGATATGTATGGTATGTATGATAAAATTTTTGTTTTTCCGCTGTGCTATCATGATTATCATACCATGTCATATTCCATCAGTGGTATCAGAGCCTAGACATGCTTATTTTAGTGCTTTAGATGCATGAAAAAATTAATTAAAAATCGTTATTTTGAAAACATGCAAATCTGAAATTTTCTGTTTTGAGTTTTTTGCATTGTTTTGGTGTAAAAACGATTTTAATGGATTAGATAGGTATTATAATTAATATGACATGTTAATATACTGTCCTAAGATGTTATTAGGGCTGGTAATGGTCGGATTTAATTATTTATACCTGATGGTACATGTTAATTATGAAACTAGGTGCTAGTTGGCATGTAAATTGCTATTTTAACAACTAGTTTTCAAAATTAAATGTAAAAACGTTTTTGGGATGTTTGTAAGTGATTTTTAAAGATTAAATATCAGGTTTGGACATGTTTTAAATTTGGTTTTAATTCTGGTCCATGACAATTTAATTGATTAATTTTAAAATCACTTAAAACTATGTCTAGTTTGTGTTTGTTACATGTTTAATCAACATTGTTTGTTATGTTTTGAGTAAAATGGTAAAAACACATTTAGATTAAAATGGTACAGAATATTAAATCAATGTTTATGGAATTATTTAGATTATTAAATGACTCATAAAATTGATTTAAATGTTTGTGCATTTTATGGCATTACATAAGCATTAAACAACTAGTTTTTGTTGTTTGTTTGTTTTTGCATGAATGCCGTGTACTATATATGTGTTGTTCATGATTTTATTTTTAATTCATGTTAGCACATATTATATGCATTTTTAATGTTTATGGGCTGTATGACATAAAATTAAAAATGGCTAAATTGGAAATTATGCTAGAGTTGATTTATAGCACAAATCTAACTAGTTTGTGTTTTGGGCTTTTAAGAGAACTTATTCAATAAGAGGATTTAGTCCATTGGGCTTCGGGCCAGGCCCATCACGGGGTCATCTCTTAAAGCTTCAAGTACACAATTTCCATTAATGGGCTTGGCTAAATCTAATTAAAATTGGACTTTGTTTGATCCATGAATGCTATGTATATTTATTTGCTTGTTTGGTGTGATGAATGGATATGCATGGTGCATTCATGGGCACTGGGTTTTTGTAATTAAATATGGCCTGCGAGCCATTATATTTTATTGTAAAAGTTTCATTTATTTCTTAGAATAGAATTTATTTGAAGACTTTGTAAATCAAGACGAAGCCCACCGGAGTGGAGAAGCCCAACTCGAAGATTCTTATGTAATAGTATAGAATCTTAGTTGTATGTTTTTGGGCCCATGTTTGTCACGCTTTACTTTATGCAATTATATATATATGCATGCTATGTATGGATGACAAAGCGTATGCCATGTAAGCCGTAATAAAATGAATCCCTAAAAAATAGTAAGTCACAAAGTTGCCTTCCTAATTCGAAACATGTCAAGGCATCGATCATCGGTCACGTAGACTAGGAGTCCTAGATGCGCCCGATTATCTTTGTGAGGCATGGGTTGTGAATGTAGGTTGGACTTATCATGGAAAGGGATGCCCGGACCTAGGCAACTAATAAATGGGTTGTGCTATAACATCCTAAGATGTTAGCCCATTTGATCCAAGAGTCATGTACGAGACATGATTGGAGTTTTCCTACCTAAGTAACTTAACTTGTTAGGTGTACAAGCTCAGCTTGACTAATAAGTTGTTGAGAAAAGTGGATCTTGGCCCACATTAAATCACTAACGCGAATTATTTAAAGGGATATTAATTCGGTTTGTGGGATCATTAACAGGTGTACCCTCAGCCATCTTGCAAGAAATTAATGCCTTTGTTGTCACGAACCTCTCGTGACGAGCTTGCTCTTGGAACATCTCCTTGAGGTGCACCATGATCGCATAAGCCTCTTGGTCCATAAATTGCTTTTGCAATTCAGGCACCATAGTGGCCAGCATCAGACAGGTCACATCATTGGAGTCGCTCTTCTTGGTCTCAAAAGTTTCCTTTTGAACCGCAGAGGCGTTCCTTCCTGGTTCATCAGGCAAGGGTGCATCCAAAACATACGACTTCTTCTCTTGCTTAAGAACTATTCTTAAGTTTCGAGACCAGTCTATGAAATTGGTGCCATTCAATTTGTCCTTTTCAAGGACCGATCGCAATGAGAAATTGTTGTTTGAAGATGCCATTTTCAATCTAAGTAACTTAACTTGTTAGGTGTACAAGCTCAGCTTGACTAATAAGTTGTTGAGAAAAGTGGATCTTGGCCCACATTAAATCACTAACGCGAATTATTTAAAGGGATATTAATTCGGTTTGTGGGATCATTAATAAGACCTCATTTAATCTTGCTAAATTTTATTGTAGATTGAAAATGGCATCTTCAAACAACAATTTCTCATTGCGATCGGTCCTTGAAAAGGACAAATTGAATGGCCACCAATTTCATAGACTGGTCTCAAAACTTAAGAATAGTTCTTAAGCAAGAGAAGAAGTCATATGTTTTGGATGCACCCTTGCCTGATGAACCAGGAAGGAACGCCTCTGCGGTTCAAAAGGAAACTTTTGAGACCAAGAAGAGCGACTCCAATGATGTGACCTGTCTGATGCTGGCCACTATGGTGCCTGAATTGCAAAAGCAATTTATGGACCAAGAGGCTTATGCGATCATGGTGCACCTCAAGGAGATGTTCCAAGAGCAAGCTCGTCACGAGAGGTTCGTGACAACAAAGGCATTAATTTCTTGCAAGATGGCTGAAGGTACACCTGTTAGTACCCATGTACTCAAGATGAAAGGGTATCTTGATACTCTTGAGAAGGTTGAGGTACTAGTGCCAAAGGAATTGGCCACTGACTTGATCTTAGGATCATTGCCTGCTGCTTATGATCCATTTGTGATGAATTATAACATGCGTGCAATGAACAAGTCAGTCACTGAGCTTCATGGGATGCTTAAGAATGCTGAAGAAAACATTCGAAAGACCAATCCCGTACTAATGGTTCAAAAGGGAATTAAGAAGGGACAAGCTAAGGGAAAGGGAAAGGGAAAGGCAAAACCCAAGTCAAGTGGGAGTGCACCTCAGGCCCAATCCAAGCCCAAGGCGCCAAAACTCAAAGAGAGTGAGAGCACTTGCTTCCATTGCAACAAGATAGGGCATTGGAGGAAGAATTGCGCTCTCTTTAAGGAAGAACAAAAGAAGAATGGAGCCAAGGCGTCCAGTTCTGGTATTTTTGTTGTTGAAGTTAACCTTTCTATTTCTACCACTTGGGTATTGGATACCGGTTGTGGTTCTCACATTTGTTCAAATGTGCAGGGGTTAAGAAATAGGCGGTTACTTGGGAAGAATGAAGTGGACCTCCGTTGTGGGGAATGGAGCACGAGTTGCTGCCATGGAGATAGGCGACTATCACCTCACTTTACCTTCCGGACTTTGTATTGTTTTGAATAATTGTTATTATGTGCCTGCTATGAGCAGAAACATTATTTCAGTTTCATGTTTGGATAATGATGAATTTGATTTTGTTATTAAAAATGGCAATGCTCATATTCGTCGCCAAGGCATTTCTTATGGCAATGCCATGTTGCAAAATGGCCTTTATATCCTTGATTTACAAAACAAAGAGTCCATATACAACATTAATACAAAGAGGGTTAAATCAAACGAATTGAACCCTACTTACTTCTGGCATTGTCGCTTAGGACATGCAAACAAAAAATGCATTTCAAGACTCCACAAAACTGGAGTGCTTGGGTCATTCGACTTAGAGTCTTATGATACATGCGAGCCATGTTTGCATGGAAAAATGACAAAGAGTCCTTTTAATAAAAATGGCAAGAGGACTAATGGCTTATTGGAACTAATACATTCCGATGTATGTGGACCTTTAAGTACACATGCTAGAGGTGGTTTTAGCTACTTCGTGACATTCACAGATGACTTCAGTAGATATGGCTATGTCTATCTAATGAAGTACAAGTCTGAAACTTTTGAGAAATTCAAAGAGTTTAAGAATGAAGTAGAAAACCAACTTGGCAAAAGTATAAAAGCCATTCGATCAGATCGAGGTGGCGAATACTTAAGCCAAGAGTTTGACAGTCATCTAAAGGAGTGTGGTATTATTTCACAGCTCACTCCTCCTGGAACACCTCAATGGAATGGTGTGTCCGAAAGGAGAAATCGAACTCTGTTGGACATGGTTCGATCTATGATGAGTCAAGCTAATCTTCCCTATCTCTTTTTGGGGTTATGCATTAGAAACTGCTGCGTTTCTATTGAACCGTACTCCAACTAAAGCAGTTGAGAAGACACCATACGAGGTATGGACTGGGAAAGAACCCAATATGTCTTTTTCTTAGGATTTGGGGGCTGTGAAGCACATGTTAAGAAATTAACATCTGAAAAACTAGAGTCCAAATCCACTGTCTGCTTGTTTGTGGGTTATCCTAAAGAAACAAAGGGATACTACTTTTACTCACAAGTCGAGAACAAAGTATTTGTTGCTCGCAAGGCTGTTTTCTTGGAAAAGGAGTTCCTTCTCAAGAAAGACAGTGGGAGTAAAGTAGAACTTGGAGAAATTCAAGCACCACAAACTCCTATAGAGGATGGTTTGGAAATGGGATCAAGTTCACAACCAGTTGTGGAACAAGAACCCATTACACAAGAACCTAGAAGGTCCGGTAGGGTACGTCAGGAGATTGAGAGATATGGATTTCTAATCACTGACAGTGACACTATTGAGTTAGTAGATTGTGAGGATCCTACTACCTACCGAGAAGCTATTGAAAGCCCAGACTCGGATAATTGGTTTGAAGCCATGAAATCCGAGATGCAATCAATGTACGATAACCAGGTTTGGACCTTGGTTGATCCACCAGAAGGTGCTAAGGTAATTGAATGCAAGTGGTTATTCAAACTAAAAGCTGATAAGACCTACAAAGGTAGACTAGTAGCAAAAGGTTTTCGACAAACTCATGGTATAGACTATGACGAGACCTTTTCGCCTGTAGTCATGCTCAAGTCCATTAAGATCTTGCTTGCCATAGCTGCATATCATGATTATGAGATATGGCAAATGGATGTCAAAACTGCTTTCCTTAACGAAAATTTACTTGAGGATGTGTATATGACACAGCCTGAAGGTTTTGTCAATCCCAAGCATCCTAAGAAGGTATGCAAGCTTCAAAAATCCATTTATGGATTAAAGCAAGCATCCCGAAGTTGGAATCTTCGCTTTGATGAGGCAGTCAAAGAATTTGACTTCATCAAGAACGAAGATGAGCCTTGTGTGTACAAGAAGGTTAGTGGGAGCATAGTAGTGTTTCTTGGTCCTATATGTGGACGACATCCTTCTCATTGGGAATGATATTCCAACATTGCAAAAGGTTAAGCAATGGTTGGGAAAATGTTTCTCAATGAAAGACTTAGGTGAAGCCGAGGACAATACTTGGTATTCGAATCTATAGAGATAGATCGAATCGGCTTTTGGGACTAAGTCAAGAAAAGTACATAGACAAAGTACTAAAGCGTTTAGTATGGGAGACTCAAAGAAAGGATACATACCTTTGGCTTTGGGAGTTCCTTTGACTAAAGAACAGTGCCCTAAAACCAAAGAGGAAAGGGACAACATGAGTAGAATCCCATATGCATCTGCTATTGGATCTATCATGTACGCTATGTTATGTACTAGGTTGGATGTTGCTCATGCACTGAGTATAACCAGTAGGTTTCAGCAAAACCCTGGTGAGAAGCACTGGTCTGCTGTAAAAGGGATCCTGAAGTACCTGCGAAGGACTAAGGATCACTTCTTGGTGTATGGTGGTCAAGAAGAGCTCGTCATACAAGGTTATGCCGATGCTGCTTTTCAGACCAGCACTCAGGATTCTAGATCGCAATCTGGGTTTGTTTTTGTTTTGAACGGTGGTGCTGTCAGCTGGAGAAGCTCGAAGCAAGAAACCGTTGCTGACTCAACTACAGGAATCTGAGTATATTGCAGCAAGTGAGGCTGCAAAAGAGGCTGTTTGGATTAAAAATTTCATTAATGGATTAGGAGTGGTCCCAAGCGTCCTAGATCCATTAGAAATTTTCTGTGACAATAACGGGGCCATTGCACAGGCCAAGGAGCCCCGGTCACACCAGAAATCCAAACACATACTCAGAAGGTACCACTTGATCAGAGAAATCATTGATATTGGGGACGTCAAGGTTAGCAAGATATCAAGTGAAGACAATGTAACAGATCCTTTGACGAAACAGTTACGTCCAAATCTGCACGAAGCTCATTTGAGAGCGTTCGGTCTTAGGGCTATGCCCAATTGGGACTAGTGCTAGTGGGAGATTGTTAGTGTAAGTCCTAGCCCCAATGCATTGTAACGAAACACTTGAAATTAATAAAATGAGGCATTAGTCTTATCTTTTGTATTCCTGTGCATATCAATTGATAAAACTATCCAAGAATGTCGTTTCGGTTTAAGTTATCATGTGTGAGGCACATGGATTGTAAGACCTTGAAACAAATGAGACATCATTCTAAATATCCCTAGTCAGTCATTGTTATGGGAATAACAAATGAATTAAGACTAGTATGCTCTCTCTGATCTTATGAGTTCTGTCTTACGGATCATTAGGACAAGAGTGTCAATCAGAGATCATAGATACATGTTAAAGAACATGGTATCTGGATTCGATCCGCTCATGAGAACACTATATGGTACAAGTCATAAGTGTTTCTCATATGCAAGTTTTGTATCGGAGTTCTTAGACCTGAAATCTCTATGAAACTCTTTATGAATTACTGTGTACTTTGACATACACCTAACGTGCTCGTAACAGAGTGACAAGTACGGGTATGATTGGGTATGCACTGATTCATGTTAGAGAGCATGAGAGAAGTGAAGGGATTACCCCTCTCGATAAGAGAGAAAAATATCACCGGCCACTTGATCAGTGAACTGAGAAGTGTATGGCCATACCGAGATGAAATAATGAGTAATCATTATTTATCTGAGAGTTTCAGTGTCACTGGAATATCAAGAAATGAATTAATGTATATAAGGATGACTAGTTCCATGCCTTATATTAATTCTGATATTTATGGGTAAGGGACTATGCGAAATTGCATTAGGTCACCAAATGCCATATGCATTTTCATTTAATTTGGAATGCTATAATATCTTGCTAGAGAATATATATAGCCTTTGAATTAATTTATTAATTCATTGCCAACATTAAATGGACCTATAGGATCGCACACAAAGCATTGGGCTTAAAATATTTAAATTAAGTATTGGACATTAATTTGGGCTTTTAATTAAAGTCAAATTAATGTATGTAATGGGTTATAATATTGCTATTGGGCTTTGGTCCATGAGAGAGAGAAATTCAGCCCATAAGGTTTAATTTCAATTAATTAATTATCTTGTGTTAATTAAGTTAATTGAATATTAAAGCCTAAAGGAATTTAAATTAAATTAAATCACTTATATATTTAATTAAGTGATTTCATTTATTTAAATGTCTTATGTTTTATTTCAAATTTGAATTTAAATTCAAAGGAGTTTAATTCAAAATATATTACTTATCTTTAGGAAGTGATAGAGTTTGAATTAATTATCTTAGGATAGTTGAATTCAGATTAATGACTTGCCAAAGGATAAGCATATATATTAAAAGAAATAAAACCCTAAACCAAAATTTTTTTGTGGCATGAATAGTAACTCGTGAATAGTAACTCGTGAATAGTGACTCTCTCTCTCTTAATTCTTTTGTTCAATTTTTCACAAGGAGAAAGGATTGTTCCTCATTCTCTTGTGTTATTGAGCAGTAATAGCAATCTAAAGAAGTACAAAATCAAGTTTTGTAGCTTCAAACTATAACCCTTACACAATACCGAAAAAGAGATCTAGCAATCTCGTTTTTAAGCCGATGGTGTAATTGTGTGTGTGAGAATAGAGGGAGTGGCGCAAAAGGCTGTTCCTTGGCATTGGTGATCGAGAACTAAGGTGGATAAAGGCATCTTGGTTGCTGGACATCACAAAATCAAAGAATAAAAGGCATCATCTATTGTAAGTTTCAAAACCCTAAAATTGCATGTTTTCGTTCCTATCTTTGGATATGTATGGTATGTATGATAAAATTTTTGTTTTTCCGCTGTGCTGTCATGATTATCATACCATGTCATATTCTATCAGAGGTGTAGCCAACAATGCAAGTAAGTAATTTTAAATCAAAAATTTTTGATGAGGTACAACCTTCCAATGATAAAGGGGAAAGTGATTTTGAATTCTAATGCTACTTTAGTAGATGAATATAGATTACCTTTCCCTTTATTACCTAGGAAAGAGAAAAATAATAAGCAATGAGAAAAGTTTTTTAACATATTTAAAATGTTGCATGTGAATGTACCATTTGCTGAAGCTTTTCTTCATATAACTGAGTATACTAAATTTATGAAATAACTTTGCTCAAATAAAAAAAAAAGCTAAAGGAGGTAGGAATTATTTAACTATTAGAAAAATGTAATGTTTTGATCTCTACAAAAATTTCTAAGAGGATTCGGGTAGTTTTACCTTGCCTTATGAGTGAGGAGATTATTTTACAGGCAATGTTTTATGTGATCTTAGTGAGAGTATAAATCTAATGCCCTATTCAATTTGCAAGAAGTCAAACTTAGGTAATATTAAGGAAACTCGCATGACACCTTAACTAACAAAGAGATCGATAAAAAGACCAAATTGGATTATTAAGGGCTTGTTGGTTAAAGTTTGAAATTTTATCTTCCATATGGAATTTGTGGTTATGGTGAATAAGGAAGAAAAAAAGACCCTTTTGATAGTGGAAAGACCATTCCTGAACATTACAAGGGCTTTAATTGAGGAACATGGACAAACAAAAACACTAGCTCAAAAAAGAAAAAATGGTCTTCAATGTCAATAGAGTGATGAAACATCCATCTTATGACTTTGAAGAAGCTATTTAATTCATGGTTCTATCTAAGATTGTGTCGAAGAGATGTAAGAAGAGTTGCTACTCGATGACCCTTTAAAGAGTTATTTAATACACTCTACTATCGAAAACATTTTTAAGTGAAGATGAGAATAAGCTAAGACAACAGCTGGAGAAAGAACATAATGAACATGAAAAAGAGGATCTTGCAGGAGAACTCTTAGAAAATGAGAAGAAATTTGATTAAAAACCTTTACCATCACATTTGAAGCATGTTTTCTTAAATGGAGATACTAACTCATTGATAATTTCTTCTCATTTGTCAGGTTTTGAAGAAGAGATGTTAATTTTGATGCTTAAAAAGCATATCAAAGCAATTGGATGGGATATTAAGGACTTGAAAGGAATCAACCCTAGTTTTTGCATGCATCGAATTTTAGTGGAAGATAACTACAATCCTGTGGCTTAACCATAAAGGAGACCCAATCTAGCCATGTAAGAAGTAGTAAACAAAAAGGTAATAAAACTCTTGGATGGAGGTATTATGTATCCAATATCTGATAGTGAATGGGTGATTCTTCAATGTGTGCCTAAAAAAGGGGGAATGATGGTAATAACAAATAAATTGAATGAATTGATCCCAACTAGAACAACTATGGTTAAAGAGTATGGATAGATTATAGAAGGCTAAACAATGCCACTAGGAAAGACCATTTCCCTTTACCTTTTATTGACCAAATGTTAAAGAGATTGGCATTGAATAAATTTTATTATTTTCTAAATGGTTACTCTGGGTATATGCAAATTCCTATCGTGTTCGAGGACAAAAATAAGCCTTATTTCACTTACCCCAATGGAATATTTGCCTATAGATGCATGCTTTTTGGGTTATGTAATGCATCAACTACATTTTAGTGATGTATGATGGCAATTTTCTATGATTTTATAGAAAATTTTATGTAAGTGTTTATGGATAATTTTACTATTTATGGAAAGGAGCTTGAAAGTTGTCTAGCCAATCTAGATATGGTTTTGGATAGATGTAAGGCCACTAACTTAGTGCTTAATTGGGAAAAGTACAATTTTATGGTATGTGAGGGAATAGTTCTTAGCCATAAGATTTTGTAGAGGGAAATTGAGATTGATAAGACCAAAGTAGAGGTTATTGAAAAACTTTTTCCCTCTATCAACCATTAAGTGTGTTAAGAGTTTCCTAGGACATGCCAGGTTTTGCCATCGATCCATTAAAGATTTCTCAAAAATAGCAAAGCCACTTTCTAATCTTTTAGTAAAGGAGTTTACACTTAATTTTTCTGATGAGTATTGTTAGGCCTTTAATACCTTGAAACATAAATTGATTTTAGGCTTTATTATTGCATCACCAAATTAGGAGTTGCCCTTTGAGATTATGTGTGATGCCAACAATTTTTCCATTGGATCTGTGTGGGGATAGTGGAAGGATAAGACTTTTCACACTATTTATTATACCAGCCACACCCTTACTAGAGCGCAAATAAATTACATAACTCTAGAGGAGGAGCTTCTAGCAATAGAGTTTACATTTAAGAAGTTTCAAGCTTATTTGCTTGGTGCTAAGGTGATAGTTTGGTCAGATCATGTGACTTTATGGCATCTTTTTGCCAAAAAGGACTCAAAGCCTAGATTGATTTGATGGGTGCTGCTATTGCAAGAATTTGATTTGAAAATCAAGGATAAAAAGGGAGCTAAAAACTTTATAGCTGATCATCTATCGAGATTGGATCATGAACATATCGAAATTTCAAAAATTCTTAACTTATTTTTCAATGAGAGAATTTGGGAAATTTTTTTTATCTTGTTATATTGTTCCTTGGTATGCTAAAATTATTAACTATCTTATAGGTGGTTATCTTTTGAAAGAGTATACATAGCAGCAAAAGAAAAAGCTTAAATTTGATATGAGGCTTTAGTTATAGGATGATCAATATTTGTTCAAGTTATGTCTGGATCATATTCTAAGATGATGCATTCCTAAGGAGGAGCAATTTAAAATTATAAATTCATACCATATAAGAGAAGCAGGAGGTCATCACGGGCTGAATCTTACTATAACAAAGATCCTTTAGTCAGGTTTTCTTTGACCTACCCTATTTAATGATGTTAAATTCTTTATGTCTATGTTTCATAACTATCAATGTATCGAAAACATCTCTAAGAATAATGAGATGCCTTTAAATAATGTCTTAGAGATAGAAATTTTTGATGTTTGGTGGATTGACTTTATGGGGCCATTTTCAAACTCTTCTGAATTTGAACATATTTTAGCAGTAGTAGATTATGTGAGCAAATAGGTAGAGACTATAGCTACTAAAACATGTGATGTACGAGTGGTACTGGAATTTCTTAAAAGAAATATTTTTACTTAATGCAGAGCACCAAGGCTCTTGTTAATAATGGTGGAAAACATTTTATTAACCATAAGTTTAAGACATTGTTTAGAAAATATGGTGTTAAACATAAGGTCACAACCCTGTATCATCCATAAGCTAATGGACAACTCAAGGTGTCTAATAGGGTTAAGTCCATCCTTGAAAAGACTATTAATAACTTTAGGAAGAATTGGTCATAGAGGTTAAATAATGCTCTATGGGCATATAGAACAACCTTTAAGAATCCTATTGGCATGTCTCCATTTAAACTTATTTTTAGGAAGGCATGTCATTTATCAGTTAAACTTGAACATAAGGCATATTGGGCTACCAAATTTCTTAATTTCAATTTAAAAGGTGCAAGTAAGAAGAGACTTTTATAGCTTAATGAACTTAAGCAGTTTCAACTTTGATCATATGAGAATGTTGCTACATATAAGGAGAAAATGAAGCACTAGCATGATAGAATGTTGGTCCAGAAAGAATTTATCCGAAGAATGTTAGTTTTGCTAGTATCCATTTCCTAAAAAGTTCAAATCTAGATGGCTTGGACCATATGAAGTCGTGAAAAGCACAAATTTTGGAATAGTGATGGTAAAAAGCTTAAGAGATAGTCGAAAGTATAAGCTAAACAGGAACCATCTTAAGCCTTACAATGCATGGCAAGTTGAGATTGCTGATGTAACCTTTGTTCTTCTTGACTAGTAAGGTAATTCTACATGTTTAGCTTAAGACTTTAAAAATTCATAACTACTATTTCTAAACTTGCTTTAGTTTGATTTTCATAGGCTTTTATAGGTTAATTTGTGTTCTTTGCGTTTTCATAAGTTAAGTGTTTTTCTCCAGCAGTTCATGAGTTTAGGGTGTTAGTTTGCTTAATTGATTGGCTGAAATATGGGACTTTAAATGAGGCATAATTCAATTTATGAAGTACTTTAATTGGTACTTTTTGTATAATTGGATTTAGAGTGTTTCCATGGTATATTGCTTGAGTTTTAATGTGAGTTGGTGTGTAATTCAATAATGTGAACATGGGAGTTAAAGAGTTTAGTAAATATTTGAGAAAAAGTTGCTTTACATTTGTTTAAATGTAAATCCACCCGGTTGGAATGTCTTATGGCTCGATTGGGTCACTATGCCACTTTGAATATAAAATTAAACAACCTAGCTGTGACGCTATGTGGTCCTGCTAGGTCACTTAAATCTTTTAAAACCCTTTGATTTTCAATTGTGCCATTACTCTTTTCCAACTCACCTCTTACATTTCTCTTAATTCTCTAATTTTTACAAACTCCATTCCTCTTTTTAGGAAATCAAATCAAGTAAGTTGCATTCTCTATTCTCCAGGGATTGTCTTTTTTTTTCTCTTTCTTTTATGAATTTCTAAGGTTCAATTTTGAACACCTTTGTTATAATTTGATGACATTTTCAATGATGGGAATGATTTAATGTGGCTTTCTATGGCTGATGATATGTAAAATTGCTTTCGGACATAAAAATTATCTAGATTTTATTGCATTTAACCTTCACTTTTTTTGCCTACCAGTTGTTTCATAAAATACCTCAGTGATGTCCTACCCATGGTTTTCGTATTATTTCACAACTTTTCTTATTTCATATGTGTTGATTGATCCTAGTTATCGATATTTCTCT
Organism: Excoecaria agallocha; assembly: GCA_037975025.1. Taxonomy (NCBI): domain Eukaryota; kingdom Viridiplantae; phylum Streptophyta; class Magnoliopsida; order Malpighiales; family Euphorbiaceae; genus Excoecaria; species Excoecaria agallocha. The sequence continues at coordinate 18,847,219 of CM075813.1, read as the reverse complement.
ATGTTGAGATAAATCTCATGAATGTTTATTTTTGCATTGTTCGCCATGAATAATGAGACACGTATGCTCTATTTTGCCTCTTTTAGTATTTATTTTTTATGATTAAAATTACTTACTTATGATATTCTTGTCATGCATCTACATTTCTTACAACCAATGTGATTCTTGGAATTTATCTTAGCTTCCTTGCTTTAGTATTAATTTCTATGTTATGAGAATATACGTTGTTCTTTCACTTTCTTGTTATAATTTTGATTGAGCCATGTTTTAGAAACTACATGCTCTTTTTGGCTATTTTGTAGTGGCTTCTAAATGTACGCTCACTAAAGCAGGGTGAAGTTTTTCTGGTTTCCAAATGACTTATTATATGGACCAGAACATACACAAGTCATATGAGTACTTTTCAAAGGCTGTATTTGTGAATCCAGTGTATTTGGATGATTTTTATCTGGACCTAGTTAGTGACAATCTGAAGGGCGAAGTTCATTAGTTGATTGCAAACATTAGGTGGACCGAATTCTTTAAGAAAAAAAGAAGTGTACCTAAACTTGACTAGGGGACTTCTCCACTATCATTTAGTGCACATTTGACTCAAATAAGAATGACAATGGCATTGTACAATTTCAACTAGGTAGAAAGAAATACAAGATCACTTTCAGGGAATTTATATAATATCTCATATTTCCTTTTGGTAGTGAATGAGAGCTTCCAGATTCCATGCCACGAGAGAACTGCATTATGATAATGAATAATGTTAAGCTAACTACTTATGTAACCAAGATGATGAAAGCCCATCACTTTAAGAACCAAGCCTTACCTATCCTTCATTGGTTCCTAGTTTTACCATTCTATGGGCATCTTTAAGGTGTTGACGGTGTTAATTCAGCAAAGGTGCTGATTTGAGATGTATGGTGAAGGGTATTAGGTTCAATGGTTCTTATTATTTACGGAGGAAGATTGAGGACCTCTAGTGGCAGCTCAGGATCATAAAGAAAATCTCATTGGGGGGGGGGTATTGACACCATTTTAGCCAAGGTAGTGCATTATGAGATGCCTAGTACCTCACTTAGGCTAATTGCACATATGGACTACAAATTATTCTCAAATATGAAAATTATGAAGGGTCAGTGCTTGACCATATTGTGACGTGTTTCGAACCCTATGAGTTTCTAGTTTACTCTAGAAAGCCCATTTTTAGGGTTCAAGACTAGATAAAGGTTTATTTAACTCATAAAGGTTGCTTGTTTTGCAACATATAGGGTTTTATTTCGGTCTATTATTGACCCTCAACCTACAAGGCATCCATTGGGCACCACAAGATAGGCATTATGGAGTTACCACCTAATAAAACATTGGTAAAGTAAGTTTTAACCTTATAAGGATGAAACTAGATATAGTTTGAGACCTTACCCTTATTTGTACCTTTGGTTAGCATTATATAAATGAGTTTTAATGATCAATTTATTTTATCTCTTTCCTCGTATAAGTTATCATGCTTAGAAGATGAAGGCACACTCAAGCACATTGGAAAGTTGTAAAGCATGTGTGAAGCACATTGGAACCATTGTCATTTTTGGGTTTTCTCTTGGACACCTGCCTTTAGGGTTTGAGATCGAAAGATGCTTACTTTAATTCATAAATTAACTAATTCACAATAAAAAGGGATCAAGCCTAAATTGTTGTCGGTAGTTATAGATACTAGGTCCTAAGATAACTCCTGATTAGGGTTACCTAATGAGAAAGTTAATTTTCATAAATATACAAGGAATGGAAGTGTTAAACTTTTCCTAGATTTTTAATATTTTAAAAATAACTTTTTTCCAGTTTTGCCCATTTATCTCCTGCAAAAAATGTAAAATGAGGAAATTAGTTTCAAAAACTTGGAGTAGTCTTGAGTTTTATGGCCTTATCTCAGCCTACAGACCTTATAATTAAATGATTCCAAATCCATTTGAATCTTAAGACATATATATATATACAACTTTTATGGGAAAACCAAAATCCAATTTAGTCCTTAAGATTCACAAAATTAGGCTTGAATGTATATGATCCAAATATGTCCCTACACCTACACCAATCTAAAGTAATTTGGGCATAACTTCCTCAATAGAGCTCATATTAAGATGAATCCAATTTTGATAGGAACTAAACTCATTTTTTTAACAACTTTCATGAAGAAAGTATGACCTGATCCAAAACTCATTGTTTCTAGTAATTTTTCAAAGTCAAAATATCAATTATATCCTTGAAAATGTTTTAAGAGCAGTCATCCCTATTTTGGCCATAAATCCTAGTTTACAAATCCAATTGAGTTATTGTTTATTCATTGAAAATCAAAGACATAGGGGAATAAATTTCTAGGAGACACATTATTGAAAAAATGGCATCTATGAGCCTAAAAATTAGAAAATATTTGTGATTAGAGGTCAGTTGGCTGAGAAAAAAGGGATAAAAGTTAAAAGTCAACGGTTAAAGTCAAAAGTTGTGAGACACCAACTAGTCACGGCTTTGACTTGTGAATGAAGTCTATGATTTACTTCCAAAGTACATTTTAAACTTGGAAATAGGGGAAAATGTGAAAAAATATCCCATTTAACCCTTATCCCGTTTGGGATATTTTAGGGGTTAGTTAGCCCCTATAGACTTTTTCTCTCTCATCTCTCTTCTTCTTCTCCTTCTTCTTCTTCTTCTTCTTCTTCTTCTTCCATGGAAATTCAAGAAAACTAACTTAAAAAATTGTAAGAAATCATAAAAAATTGGAAAAAAGCCATAAAGCACAAAATCCTTATTCTTTGATGGAACCGATAATGAAAATAATATTCTTGAGCCCCAAAACCAATAGATTTAATATTTAATTTTAATTAACTATGTAAATAATTTTTTTTTATTTATTGTTATATTAATTTTGTAGATCTATTTTAATTTTGCTAAATTCTTTTATTAATTAAATTTTGTTAATTAATTGTCAAATATGGTAATTTGCTAGCTATTTTTGTGAATCAATTTAGAAAATTAGCTTAATAAATAGATTATTTCATTATATGAATTTTGTTAATTGTTAATTTGTAAATTCTTTGTTTAGTATATTAGATTAATTTTTTAGTTTATTTATTGTATTATTATTTTTCGCTATTATTTTAAAAGTTAGTGTTATTTTCTTTATTGTTGTTGTTAGCATATTTAGTATATATTTTAAATGTGTTATTGTTAATTTAATGTTTAATTATCTTTTACAAATTTTATTACTTAATTGGTATTATTGTTAAATTATGATTATTATTACTATATTTGCATTATTATTGTTATTGTCTTCTTAATTTTGTTAATTTTTTTATTGTTGATTTTGTCTTTAATGATATTATTATTATTATTGTTGTTGTTGTTGTTGTTGTTGTGTTATAATTATTAATATTGCATTAATATGATTGTTGCTATTGTTGACGCTTTGTCAATATTAGTCTTTTTATCTTTAATTTTAATATAATTAATTATTTTATTATTATTACAATTTTTGATATTATTATTTTGTGTCGATTTTATTATTGTAAATATTTTTATTGTTTTAATGACAATATTATAATTTTTATTATTCAATATTATCATTAATATTATTATTTTACTTTTATTGCCATTTTTATCATGATGCACTAATTATCTTTTTCTGCCATATTTTTATATGTATAACTCCCTTCTGAGTCACGTCGGGTCGAAGGAAAACAAGGAGTAGACTAGATTAGGATTTATTTTGCTATTCGTTATATCGTTTGAGCCTTTATTTAATTTCCCTTTAATTTTCCTTTTACTTCTGCAAATATGTAATAGCTAGTAAAAAAATAACTTTTTACACGTTTTAATTAAAAATAACACCTAAAATATTTTCTACTTGATAAATTTTATTTTTGTCCATAAAATGGATCACTATCCTATTTTATTCCAAAAATTACACAAAAAGTTTTCATAAATATGCAAAAGGAAATCAATGTTCCCAATTTAATTAATGGCCCGATTTATGCATGTCATCTTTTATTATTAGTTTAATGCCCTTTTTGTTGCAAATAAATGATTTTTTCATAATGATAAGTTAAAAACTCATTAAATAATTTTATACAAGTTTGGGTGGAATTTTTTTATAATAAAAGAGCAATATCCCGATTTTTAACCATAAAATTACATATAAGTTAAGTTTTTTCCTGATGAAATACAAATGATTCTTTTACTTTAAAATTAATTAATGTGATTCTTTTTCCAAAGCTATGTAGGATCAATTATCCCATTTTTATCCAAAATACTCCCAAAATGCTCTTTTTTTTTCTAAATATACACGCGAGAACCAATGTCTTCATCTAAATGAATTCAACTAATTTCCCGATTTATGTATAATTTATGTTTATATTTATTTTTATATTCTTTAGTGCTTTCATATGCATGCTTCATAGCTTTCTAATGTGCTTGAATACGCTTTATTTTTCTAGCATAATATCTCATGTGAGAAAAAGGATGAAATAAATTAATCAAAACTCATCTATATAACATTAACCAAAGGTATAAATAGAAGTGAAGTTCGAACTATCTCTGGTTATAGCTTCACAAGATTAGAACTATTTTTTTAATATTTTATTGGGTTATGACTCTATAATACCTGCCCTATAGTGCCCAACGGAAGCCCTCGTAGGTTAATCGCTAACAATAGAATGGGGATACCCTAAGAAACTGTCTCATACCTTTTTAAGGCTCGACACATCGTAGATTAAGTTGAATCCCTAGCCATTGTGAAGCGACTAGACTTCACATGTTAAATGAACTTTTATCTGATCTCGAACCCTAAAAGTGGGCTTTCGAGAGTAAGCCAGATGCCTATAGGGTTTGATGTGCATCATAGTGATGACTCCATTAGGGACCATGAGATTTTTCTCTGAAAGTATCTTTGGTTTATTTAATATAAATGAGTTTAGAGATTAAGATGTTTTATCTCTTTTCAAAAAATTGCATTACATTCATACTAGGGCCTTATAATTAAGTTAGGCATCCCTCTTTTAGCCCCAATGTATTCTTAAAGCATGACCTTACATTCATTCAACATAAGAAAGTGTTAGGGAGGACCAGCACCCCAAGCGTTATGCTTTTTTTAGCATATCAAATGGTAATCCGATCGGTCATCATGCTCATAATGAGCTAGACCCGTTATTAGAGACCATACTTAAGTCGCCTTAAAGCTGTATTAATAGACAAAAGCCTATGTAATGGCATAGATACTTCCACTAGGGGGCATACGCCGTAATACATTGATTGAGATATTGGTCTTTTTGTATTGAATAAATTCCAATAAACTTAAATATTTGCTAATTAAAGGCTTTCATGCCCTAATGGATGCATTTCAATTTATTTGGATTGTTTAAATAAATAATGGCCAAAATCCATCCGTATGTACTTTCAATTAAGAGAGACCATATAGCTGGCTTCATTTTGTGCATCATGTGTGTTCACTTGGGTTCCCTGTTAACCCATGAGCTAATCTCATCTAAGAAAGAGACTACACGACCTCTTATATGGGAGCAATAAGGTTGGGAGGATTTTTTCTTTTCTTTTGCCTTTGTTTGTTTATGTTGTATATACATGCATGCATTTTTACTAAACTGACAAAAATAATTATAATGATAATAACTAATAAAATGTACATGTTTTGTGTGCACACATTCTTGGTGTTCATGCACTTTATCTTGTGCGTATAATTTTTGCTTACACAAATCATTTCATGTAGTAAAAATTAAAACTTGTAAATTTTGTATGCTTAATTTTGGGATATATAAAATGTACATTTGCATACATTTCATTTTGTGTGAAAACAAAAATAATGATACAATAATGTGAAACACGGGCATTTTATGAGTAAGTTCTTTTTACTATAAAAATGTTTATATTTCATTTTATATGCTATAAAATGCACATTCTGCCTTAGGTTGCATGTCTTGCTTCATGCATAGAGTTCTTCCATGCATTATATGCATGTCATGCTTATGCATTACTCGATATTACATATCATTGTGTTTTATGCTAACATTTGAGTCACAAGTCATATATGTGTCATTCATGTGCATTACTCTCATGCATCAACATATAACATATTCACCATATATTATGTATATAATACATTCATATGTCATACACCATATGTAAACCTAGCATGTCCATATGTTATGTGTATCTTACGTATCACATATTATCGCATGTATACATTGTATAATTATCCATTCGATGCACCATACGCATGGTTGTCATGCTCATACATCACATATAATATGTAATACCCCTAATGATACCCTAAGAGGGGTAGATGGTCATTTCTAATAAGACAGAGTTTGATTTTATGGTTAATTAAAGGAAATTTGTAAATTAAGGATACAACTGAAAAGTTAAAGTAAAAGTTTTATGGTAGAAATGTAATAAGTGAAAGGTTATATATTAAAGTAAGAAACATAAATTCAAAGAGGGACCAAAATGCATTTTTCCAAGATTTTTATTAAATCACTAATAAGGATTTGACAATTGGGAGGCAAAGAAGGAGAGAAGGAAATCTACTTTCTTTCTTTCTTTTGGCCGGCCATACTTGGCCACAAAAACTCATTTTTGTGTTTTATTCTTCTTTTTTTCTTCTTCTCTTCTTTTATTTTTCTCTTTTCCTTAATTATATGAAAATAAAATGATGCTCCAATAAAGGTAAAGGCTATAGATGGTAGAGATGATGAACAAGATAGGAAGAAAGCAAAGATAGAGAGGATGAAAGGGAAAGAAAAGGAAGAGAGAGAGATTGGCAGAGCTTGTTAAGGTATGGGAACTCTTCATTATTTTTGTGTGTGATTTATATGCATATGATGTTTGTATTAAGATAATTGATGTTATAACATGTTATTATCATGAAAAAGTGAGCTTCGACTTGACTAGAAACCAAAGTGGAAAGTTTTGTTGAAGATAGGGAAAAACTATTATAAAGTTCATTTGACCATTCATGAGTTATTTGTTGATATCTTGGGTTCTCGTAACTCAAATTGAGAAATTATAATTTGATATTAAACAAGACTCACATATCTTCATTTCATATGAAGAACACATAACTTGAATCAATTTTCATGATGGAGAAAAATAGGCTTGAATCCGGGATTGGATGGTTGCCCTATCACTGGGAGCAGTCAGTGGTTTTTATGAGATATCTGGAGATATACTAGTCAGATTGAGATAATTTTTACTTTTTTATAAACTAGAAACATAGGGCTAAAACTTTGTAGAAGACAACTCTTTCAGAAAATGTGGTTTGGTATGCCTAAATTAAGGTACAAGTTGATTTTCTTAACTAGCTTACAGGATTTTGAGCAATGAGCATGGAAACTTTTGAACCGTCGCTTTGTGTCGCGAGCGTGACTACTATCATGAGCGTGATATCAAGGAATATTCATTTCGGTAATTACTTGTTGTTGTGAGCGTGATTAATATCGCAGGCACGACTATTGCCACAAGCGCGACAATAAGCGTTTGTTTCTTATCTTTATCTATACTTTTCTCTTTATCCCATTATAATAAGCTACTCCCGAATATGTTACATCTATATTTGAATGTTATCAACTTTAAAGGTTGAACAGGTATGAAATTGTATTACAATTGTTGATGAATATACATGATTTCCTATGAATAATGCCTATGTCGCTCTATATATATATATAAATTTATGCATCACCGAATTAATACGCTATTGGTTAAAGTATACTATTTTGATTATAATGCATTATTGCATGAATGGTCTTTCTATATGATAAATATGATGACTGAACTCTAGAATTGATTCGGGTATTATCTGAATTGAATAATGCCTGGATTAAAAGTTGGTTGTGGATAGATAGGCATGTCTATAGGGTTACAGTAGTAGCTGGTACAGGTTTGACCCCATTCGGATCTTTATTTATCCCTGATTGGGACCCTTGGCCCTCTCACTTTACCTCAATCTCAGCAGCTTCCAATTTTTGATGATTAGTTAAGTAAGTGTAGAGAGTTTATCTCTTCTTCCCTCTCGATCTCTCTCTATCTCCCCTCTCTTTGATTTTTTGATTTTTAATTTACTCGATGTTGTTGAATCTTCCAAATCACTGCTTTTGTTGATTTATCAAATACCAGTTCAAAAAGCATGATATCTTGGTACTTATTAAACCCTAGATAATGCTCTTCTATTCCATTCACTTTCTTCATTTCTTTTTCTCTACCCAGTGCATAAAGTTAATAATAAAATCTTATTTTTGTCTTTTTCATTCCTCAATTTCTTATGTTTTCCCTTTAAATCCCACTCATCGAAGGTAATCCCACTTTCCACTTCTCTCTCCTTTTTTTTTAAATTCTTACGAACTTACAATGTGGTAATTTTTCTAGGTTTGTGTTATTTATTAGAAGTATAAGATTATTATAAAATACTAGAAGTGGATTATGATGCTAGCGATGATCCTACATATGCCTTGCTCTAGTTTATGACATTTTCTTTTTTTTTTAACCTTTTAATGGTTTAATTTTTTTTTTTAAGTTGGGGAATTTGGTTCAAAGTTTTGTACTAATTAAATGCTCATTGCAAGTGATAATCATGCTGTTGACTCTTTCCAAAGTTTATTTTTGTTTACTACGATTTTAGTTTTTTCATTTACTTCCTGGTCAAGTGGTTAATAATTTATTTATTTATTTATTTTTTATTTCTTTCATCCCATGTTAATCAAATGAGGCTTTTATCTTAGCCATTTTGTTTTTAATTTTAGTATTGATTGGCAGAGGACACGTTACGACTTGGAGGTGCAACCAATCCTAACGATGTTTTTCCCAATGAGTTATATAGCCAATTAGCTATATACATTGATGCTGCTCATGTATTGAAACCAAATTATTCCGTATGACTTCATATATTGGGTTCTCAATCAATTTCCTCAAGTTTGGTTGCAGTCCATGGTTTTTTATGTCCTTTTTTGAACTTGCAAAATAATCTATCTCCAATCGTGATGTTCATCTGCATAAATATGGCATAATTTGTTGCATACATTCTCTATTATTAACCTCTATTTGAAATGGTAATGATTTTAATTATCAGGTTAACTTTCTTTTGATTTCTTTATTATAGGTATACAATAGTGCTCTTCGACTTGTGCTTTCAATGGTCATTTTACTTTTTCTCAAATGATAATTTAATGTTTTTAAATCTTCAAATACTTATTCCTTGTGCAAGTTCTTAGTGTTGTACTGGTGTCTTAACTAAATTCTCATTTGATAGATGTGACATTACTCTTTGAATATTGGTTTGGTTCCTTTCTTAGAGCTGAAATTGCAGGATGAGATACAAGCCCTAGAAACTCTATGGAATTTGCAGTTGTTTTTTTTGTTAGTTCATAAGTAAAATTTTACCTGACCCTTGAATTATCCTTTACATCTTGTGCTTGTTATGAGTAATGCTAATACAATTTTCGTGTAATGTGCAAAATCACTATAGCTTTAAAACTGGATTTTAGGGTAGAAAAAGATAAGTACTCGCCCTTATTTATGCAGTCCATTTGGCTTTCAATGAACTTTTCACGACCTTGTTAATAATATTTTATCAAAATATTTTATTTTTTATTTCAAGTAAATCTTATTTTTTTATTGATTGTTTCATATGCCACAAAGTAGAACATGATGTGGCAATTTAATACTATCCAAAAAAGCTAAATATGCTATTATGGTTTTCATGTAAATTATTTTATCTAACAACTCTTAATTGTTCACAGTTACCATTACCGTATCTTAAAGTTTGATATCTAACTGCGTTACCAACAAGGAAATTATTACACCCTATAGTAACTGGAGAAGGTCACAATTCATGTTAAATCATGAAGGACTTCAACAGGTACAAGTGTATTTTTACTTTCCAAATTATGTGCTAGACCAATTAGAATTCCTACTTAAATAGGTTTCTTATTTTCTTTGAAAAAAATCTCCTTTGTTCAGTCCATCTTGTTATTTTTTGTGCCTTATGATGGAACTCAAATCCCATCATGCATTATATAATGCTTTAAATTTCCTTTTAGATTGGTGGTTCAATTGCTTATATGGAATATATTGATTTGTCCTGGATGCTTTTAAAGAAAAGGCAATCATTAATGGTTCAATTGCTCATTTTTTCTCATTCTTTTAATGTTTTTAAAAAAAGAATTAAAAATCTACAATTTTATTTAAAGAAGTTAGAGACATCCGTAAGAAAAATATTTTCCAACTCATGTAGCTAGTGTTAGTATAATGATCATTCAGAAGCTTTAGCTATCCAAATAGTCTACTATTTTGTATCTTTTGAGCATAAATGTGATAAACAGTTCTGGAAGTTTAGGAGCACTTTTCATCAGCAACTCATAAGTCTCCTACATGCAATGAATATTATGAAAAGTGATTTCTTGAGCTTCATAATTTAGTCTCAAAACTAAATTTCTTAAAATTATTCTCCCTCTTTTGATTGCATTAAGACCTGCTTAGCTAAAAAGGATTGGATGGGACTAAATTAATTTCTGTAAAACACTATAACTTTAGCTTTTATGAATTAGATAGAATGTGAAGGAATTTAGGGTAGAGTAAATTAAATTGAATTTATTTTCTCTTATTTGGACAATAAATGAAAGAGAGAAACTTAAGTGAAAGAAGGGAAAAGTGAGTGACAATTTACTCTATATTCTCACTTTTATTCTCTCCAAAATAAAGAGAAAGGAGAGTGAACAGAACAAATATCATATTTTATTGACAGTAATTCAAACAATGGTTTAACATTACTTTTGCTCCTAATTTTCCTTCTAGTTGCTGACTCTTGGGAATCCCTTGATAGATGGCTTGATACAATTCATCTAATGTATACAATCTATGCATGGGGTAAGAATGAAGTTATAGCAGGTACATGTTGAGTAACAATTTTCATATCGGAAGAATGCAAATGATCTTATTGTCAACATTTATAGTTTTTGTATTCAGGTCCAATCATTTGAATAAGAATTATGTATATTATAGAGCTTTGTATTGCATACCAGAAAAAAAAAAGACAAACTTTTGCATAGGGTAATGTATTCAAATTTCATGCATGATAAATTGTACATCTTTTTGTTTTATAAAGTAACTGAGGAAGTTAACAATTTGCTTAATTTGGCATAATCAGGTAAATATCACATTTTCCCTTGCATCCACTTAGTACTAAACAAAATGCTTAGAGAAAAATACTATGTTGATGAATATATATTCTCTGGATTTTTATGCTTATTTTACTCGTTGCATCTACATGCTCCCTTGATGTGTTTTTTATTACCATTTATCTTCTAAAACTAAACTTAATGTAGTAGTAAGCTGTGGACATGATAAAGTGGAATCTAAGATGATGCTTTGGATAGTCTGGTAACTAATGTTAGTAACATTTTTGGGTTGATTTGATTTTTTCATATGGTAAGAACATCCAGAAAATGCTAGTTTTGGACTACAAGTCTGGATTATGATTGTTGAAAGGCATGCCCATTTTCACTGGTAAAAATAGGTGCTAACAGTGCTCTTACTTTTGTATTATGATTGTCAAGTATTGCCGAGTCTCATGAGTCTCTTTCCCTCTCTAAACTTTCCATTTTTTCTGCAATAATGCTATTTGCTTTTCTACTTTTTTGAATATTCTTCAAATGAAAAAATGCCTTTTTTGTTATATGATTAGTATTTTGGTTGACTTCTAATCTAAAGTACTGTTGTTTCAAGCTAAACTAAATTGGAAATGTAATAATTTGTGAAATTTGGTTATTTGTGCTTGCTTAAAGATTGTTTAAGGAAAGTATGGTTTTGTAATATAATATTTATATGTATTCTAAGTTGGAAATAATAATTAAAAAATTGTAATAATTTTTTACGATGGAAAGGTGATAGATTTCACCGTCATTAATTTTTTTTATTAGTGGGTGAATTTAGCAATGTAAAATGAATTTCTACTGCTAAATTTAGCAATGGAAAAAAATTTCCATTGCTAATTTTGACTAATTAACCAAAGCTGTATTGGTTGGATTTAGCAATGAAAATTTAATTCCATTACTAAATTTAGCATCAGAATTAAATTTTTGTTGCTAAAAAATAGCAACCGTCAAATTAGCAACTACTGATTCCATTGCTATTTTTTTATTAGCAACCAAAAATTGACATTTTTTATTGCTAAATGGCTATTCTCTCATAGTGATAAGCTGATGGTAACTACCCAACCAGACACTCAAGGCCTCGAGTGGTACGTGTTTAACATAATTGGAAGCCCACCACCTTAGGTACGTATCTTCTATTCTTCATTCTGAACTTTGGCTAACCTAGGTACTAGCCTACTAAGTTCCTTGAAGTTGGGGGTAACTTTAAACACTAGATCTTGGGATAGCTCCTAATCAACATTACCTAATAAGGAAGTGATTTCTCATAATAGACAAAGAATGGAAGTGCTTGGCTTTCCCCGATTTTTTCATATTCTTATAATAAAATTTTTTTGAGCTCTGCCCATTTTTCTCTTTTAAAAAAAGGCAAAATGAGGAAATTGATTTCAAAAACTTAGAGCAGTATTGATTGTCATGGCCTTATCTCAGCCTACAAACTTTATAATTAGATGATTAAAATACTATTTGAATCTTAAGAAATAGATATAAAACATTGATGAAGAAGGCTAAACCTAATTCAATCCTAAGATTCTCAAAATTAGACTTGAAAGTAGATGACATGAATCTGTCCCTGCACCTTGACCAGTTTATAGTTATTTGGGAATAACTCCCTCTGTAGAGCTCATATTGAGATGAATCTAATTTTGATAGAAACGAGACTAATTTTTTAACAACTTTAATGAAAAGAGTGTAACCTAATCCTGAATCCATTATTTCCAGTAAGTTTTCAATGTCAAAACTAACAACTTCTCTTTCCTTTCTCTCTTCTTCTTCCACTTCTTTTTTTCTTCCTCTTTAATGGAACACTACAAGAAAAAAGGCTTTCAAGGATGGGAAATCTGGTCCTTAAAAGTGCCAATCCAGTCCCTAAAACTTAATAAGGATGGGAAAAACTGATTGCTATCTCATCCTTATAGGGCTCCACCGCTAATGATAATTAAGGACGAGATATATCTACCGGTCCTTAAAACTTTTAGTGACCGGGTAAGAAACCGGTCCCTAAATTGTATTAAGGACCGGTTTTTCTGTCCTTAATAATGTAAGTCATGTGCTCTTTAGAGTTAATAAGGACCAGATATATGGTCCACAAAAATATAATAACGACCGTAAATGTTTAAGGACTAGTCAATAAAAAACCATTAGGGACCAGATAAAAGCTGGTCCCAGTTAGGATTAAGGACCGGCTTTATCGTCCTTAATAATATAAGTCACGTGATCATTACAATAAATATGGGCTAGAAATCCGGTCCTTAAAAATGTAATATTGACAGTAAATTTTTAAGGACCATATTAAAATCCGGTCGTTGAAATATAAATAAGGAAAGGAAATGCCATCCTTAAAAGTAATAATCCTAGGACCATATGATAGATTAAAGACCATAAAACTTTAATTAGAGACCATTCTTTTTACCCTGTATTTTTAATTTAGTATCACAACTAGAGCATCCAAATTAAGATTGCTCAAAAGCATAGACAATTAATAATATAATACATTCATAGATAATTTGTAATTGATACGTATATAAAATTATCATCCAAAAAATCAATGCATTATTTATACAGCCCCTTTGCAAAAAAAAAATCTATAACAAAATAAGTTAATGCTTCTCTATCTAGCCAAAAATCTAATGTTCTTTCGAATCTTCGTATTCAATTTTGTACTTCAATGTTTTGTCCATACCAAAAATTGAAAGGAAACAAAAATGATTATGCCAGAAAATATATAATTCTATTATAAATAATTAACTAAATCTACAAATATTTTGAGAACAAACCTTAGAAAAATTATATGTCCTTCAAGTGTAAATATATACACTTCAAAAAGTCAGCATATGAACCTCAAAAAAATATAATTCCACCAATTAAATTAAATACCATTTTCAGAAGCATGTGACATTATTTACCATTTTGGCATGTATGGGATAAAGACTTCAATCTACTAAGTTTGTTATGGCCAACACATTGTCTTTCTCTTATGTCACAATATAACATTGAGATTCATAACAAGTTTAGAGGATGGCAACAAGTTTAGAGATTCAAAACATAATGAAGAAAGTTTTGCAATCACAAAGGATGGCAAAGACGAACCTGACAGTTGAAAGCATGGAACAAAACCAAGACGCAAAAGACGGCATCACCTCCTTAGATGAAACCCAAGATAAGTACCATGTGTTTGCAAGCTGAAGCATATGAAGTAGTCTCGGAAAGGCCAGCTGTTAATAGCATATTGTTTATCAAGTTAGTAGCAAAGAAATGCACAAACTAGAATGGCACTTACTGCAACAAAATATGAATTTTCAAGGAAGTTGAGAAATATTCATTTTGACATTTTCCCATTGATTCGACCAATATAATTCAATTACCAAATTGTTGATCCTTTTTATGGTTTATATTTACTTTTCTAAAAAATTCAAATCCATACTAACAAACATTCAGGGGTAGGAAAAGAAAGGACTTCTAAAAATTTCAAATCCATACTAACAAACAATCAGGAGGAGGAAAAAAAAAGACTTCTACAGATTGCACTGTAGCTAAACATGAGTAAAAAAATGACCACTGTCACAAACCCAAAAACATTGCTTACAAAAGGAAGTTACAACATCCTACTGATAAAGCACCTGAGGGCTATTAATAGAATCATACCAAATTCAGAGCAGATGTGTAACAGTGTTTAGAACCTGAAACAAAAAATTCACTCGTCAGACTTTAACCCAACTTCTCATATTTCCCAACCACTACCTTATCCTAAGAATTAGCCATTCAAAAACCTGCACGAGCAGGACCAACCAAAATCTTGTTGTACCACTGAGATTTATAGCTAAGACAGAGTTTGCAGCAAAAGGGGCAGAGTTTGTATGCCCAAAAACTATATTATCAAGGTAGTATGTACCTAGCAAATAAACACTTTTAGTTTAACCAAGCTACAAAGTCTAAGACTCTAGACACAACTAAATGCCTTAATAATCTGAAACTAAAACAAAAAGTGCATCTGTAATCATTTGAAATATAGAGCCAGCCCTTAGAATGAGTTTGGATTACATGGTAAAGCAAACCATGCATTCATCTACTTGTAGTCATATGGATGTACATAGCTAAAATCACATCTTCATTTTCCAATAAGCAATTGTAATTAAAAAACACAGCACATGGAAATCTTAATTAGATAAGAAATCTTACTATTAAAATTAGTAAGAGAAATTTATAATTCACTTTTGTTCACATCTTCACATGAAAATTAGTTGATGATATACAGCTCATATGCAAATCTTACTAGTTTATAGCCAATAAAAATTTATAATTAAAATAAACACCAAAGGCAATTAAATAAGAAATCAAAATTAATTGATACCGCTTTCTTCCTACCACTTCGCCAAACTAAACTCAAACCATAATGATATGAGCAACATCACAAGATTTAGAAAATAAAACCATACAGTTCAAGCACGGAAAGGCCAGCTGTTAATAGCATATTTTCAGGAGATATTGACAACTTTTACCCACTGCCAAATACAAAATCAATTGCTGGAAATATATCTGAGAATTGGGAGGTGTCACTAAGGGAAAAATCAATTTCAATTGTTAATGACACAACAATATAAAATAATTAATCTATCTAACAAATTTAATGGACATGCTTCATTTCTTCTCAAAGAAATACCTTCCAGCAGCAGAATAGAAAATATCATTATAATTTGGATCAAGACCATGGAACAGCTTTAAGGAATGAAGTTCCTTCATCATCTGTGCACAAAAGAAACTGATAAACTGATATGTACACTGATCAGTAGAAACTTGAATAAATTTCCAAACTACAGCTGAGCTATAAATGAACACTTTACATGGAAATGGAAATGAAGAGTAATAGAATACGAGAGAACTAATTATCTTTCTTTATTTTAGAAAGGGAGGAAGTGAATCATGAAAGACTTAAGAAGTTGCATTCCTAATCATCTATAATCATCAATTTTAAAGAGAAATTATGCAGAAATATTATCTATGATAATGAAAAGTAATCCAAGGTTCAAGAAATCAACAAATAAAGAAGAGAGATGGAGAGAAACAAAGAGAGAGAGAGAAAGGATTACTATAATAGTCTCAAAACTACCTGTTGCACATATTCTTCAATGCCAATAGCCTCAGCAGGAAATACATGCTCAATGTTGTCTACAAAGAATTGAAGAGAAACAAAGTAAGTAAAATGAAAGATGTAATGCAAATTTATGAGTTTGAAACACAATTGCTTCAAAGAACAAACATGAGAACCATCAGAGGAAAAGAAATTAAGAATAGGGGATTGAACACAGTAAACTACTCAGCTACCTAGATGTTAAATGAAAATTATAATTAAAAGCAAGTTAAGCACAACTACGTTACAGATGTAGCTGATGGAATATGACATGGTATGAATGTGATGATGGCACAGCGGAAAAACAAAAAATTTTATCATACATACCATACAATTCCGAAGCAAGAAACGAAACATGCAATTTTAGGGTTGTAGAACTTACAACTTTTGATGCCTTTTATACTTTTGAGTTTGGTGATGGCCAGCAACTAAGATGACTCTATCCGCCTTAGATCTCGATCACCAATGCCAAGGAACAGTCTTTTACACCACTCCCTCTATTCTCACACACACACTTGCACCGTCGGCTTAAAATCGAGATTGCTCGCTCTCTTTAAAGTATTGTGTAATGGCAATTGTTTGAAGCTACAAGACTTTGATCTTGTACTTCTTTTAGGTCCTATTAATGGCCAAGAACACAAGAAAGCAAGAAAGAGTTCTTCTTCTTGTGTGTCTCGGCCTAGAGAGAAAAATGTGAGAGAGAGAGATTTTTCACGCCAACTTAAAAGGATTAGGGTTTCTTTTTCACGCCCAAAATCAACTCCCTCCTCCTAGGGTTTTATCTCTTTAATATATATCCTTATCTTTTGGAAAGTGTTTGATTTGAATTTTACTATCTTAAGATAATTAATTCAATCTCAATCACTTCCTAAAATAAGTAATATATATTGATTTAAACACCTTAAGATAATACATTTAATCCAAGATAATCCTTTTGATTTAATCTAAGATAAATGTAAGACATAATAATTAACTAAATCACTTAATAAAAGAATTAATCATGTGCCGAATGTCCATAGATATTATCTTGGAATTTTGGCCACACCATCCATTTATTAAGTGAATTAATTCAATTAAAATCCTTTAGGTTTTAATACTCAATTAATTAAATTAACACAAGATAATTAATTAATTGAAATTAAACCTTGCGGGCTGAATTTCTCTCTCTCATGGACCAAAGCCCAATAGCAATTTTATAACCCATTACATACATTAATTTGACTTTAATTAAAAGTCCAAATTAATGCCCAATACTTAATTTAAGCATTTTAAGCCCAATGCTTTGTGTGCGATCCTATAGGTCCATTTAATGTTGGCAATGAATTAATAAATTAATTCAAAGGCTATATATATTCTCTAGCAAGATATTATAGCATTCCAAATTAAATGAAAATGCATATGGCATTTAGTGACCTAATGCAATTTTGCATAGTCCCTTACCTATAAATATCAGAATTAATATAAGGCATGGAACTAGTCATCCTTATATATATTAATTCCTTTCTTGATATTCCAGTGACACTGAACTCTCAGATAAATAATGATTATTCATTATTTCATCTCGGTATGGCCATACACTTCTCAGTTCACTGATCAAGTGGCCGATGATATTTTTCTCTCTTATTGAGAGGGGTAATCCCTTCACTTCTCTCATGCTCTCTAACATGAATCAATGCATACCCAATCATACCCGTACTTATCACTCTGTTACGAGCACGTTAGGTGTATGTCAAAGTACACAGTAATTCATAAAGAGTTTCATAGAGATTTCAGGTCTAAGAACTCCGATACAAAACTTGCATATGAGAAACACTTATGACTTGTACCATGTAGTGTTCTCATGAGCGGATTGTATCCAGATACCATGTACTTTAACATGTATCTATGATCTCTGATTGACACTCTTGTCCTAATGATCCGTAAGACAGAACTCATAATATCAGAGAGAGCATACTAGTCTTAATTCATTGTTATTCCCATAACAATGACTGACTAGGGATATTTAGAATGAAGTCTCATTTGTTTCAAGGTCTTACAACCATGTGCCTCGCACATGATAACTTAAACCGAAACGACATTCTTGGATAGTTTTATCAATTGATATGCACAGGAATACAAAAGATAAAACAAATGCCTCATTTTATTAATTTCAAGTGTTTCGTTACAATGCATTGGGGCTAGGGCTTACACTAATAATCTCCCACTAGCACTAGTCCCATTTAGGCATAGCCCTAAGACCGAACGCTCTCAAATGAGCTTCGTGCAGATTTGGACGTAACTGTTTCGTCAAAGGATCTGCTATATTATCTTCACTTGCTATCTTGCTAACCTTGACGTCCCCACGACCAATGATTTCTCTGATCAGGTGGTACCTCCTGAGTATGTATTTGGATTTTTGGTGTGACCGGGGCTCCTTTGCCTGTGCGATGGCCCCGTTGTTGTCACAAAAAATTTCTAATGGATCTAGGATTCTTGGGACCACTCCTAATCCAGTAATGAAATTTTTAATCCAATCAGCCTCTTTTGCAGCCTCACTTGCTGCAATATACTCAGATTCTGTAGTTGAGTCGGCAACGGTCTCTTGCTTTGAGCTTCTCCAGCTGATAGCACCACCGTTTAAAACAAAAACAAACCCAGATTGCGATCTAGAAACCTGAGTGCTGGTCTGAAAAGCAGCATCGGCATAACCTTATATGACGAGCTCTTCTTGACCACCATACACCAAGAAGTGATCCTTAGTCCTTCGCAGGTACTTCAGAATACCTTTTACAGCAGACCAGTGCTTCTCACCAGGGTCTTGCTGAAACCTACTGGTTATACTCAGTGTATGAGCAACATCTAATCTAGTACATAACATAGCGTACATGATAGATCCAATAGCAGATGCATATGGGATTCTACTCATGTTGTCCCTTTCCTCTTTGGTTTTAGGGCACTGTTCTTTAGTCAAAGGAACTCCCAAAGCCAAAGGTATGTACCCTTTCTTTGAGTCTCCCATACTAAAATGCTTTAGTACTTTGTCTATGTACTTTTCTTGACTTAGTCCCAAAAGCCGATTCGATCTATCTCTTTAGATTCGAATACCAAGTATTGTCTCGGCTTCACCTAAGTCTTTCATTGAGAAACATTTTCCCAACCATTGCTTAACCTCTTGCAATGTTGGAATGTCATTCCCAATGAGAAGAATGTCGTCCACATATAGGACCAGAAATACTACTATGCTCCCACTAACCTTCTTGTACATACAAGGCTCATCTTCATTCTTGATGAAGTCAAATTCTTTGACTGCCTCATCAAAACGAAGATTCCAACTTCGGGATGCTTGCTTTAATCCATAAATGGATTTTTAAAGCTTGCAAACCTTCTTAGGATGCTTGGGATTGACAAAACCTTCAGGTTGTGTCATATACACATCCTCAAGTAAATTTCCATTGAGGAAAGCAGTTTTGACATCCATTTGCCATATCTCATAATCATGATATGCAGCTATGGCAAGCAAGATCCTAATGGATTTGAGCATGACTACAGGCAAAAAGGTCTCGTCATAGTCTACACCATGAGTTTGTCGAAAACCTTTTGCTACTAGTCTACCTTTGTAAGTCTTATCAGCTTTGAGTTTGAATAGCCACTTGCATTCAATTACCTTAGCACCTTCCGGTGGATCAACAAAGGTCCAAACTTGGTTATTGTACATTGATTGCATCTCGGATTTCATGGCTTCAAGCCAATTTTTCGAGTCTCGGCTCTCAATAGCTTCTCGGTAGGTAGTAGGATCCTCATGATCTACTAACTCAATAGTGTCACTATCAGTGATTAGAAATCCATATCTCTCAATCTCCTGACGTACCCTACCGGACCTTCTAGGTTCTTGTGTAATGGGTTCTTGTTCCACAATTGGTTGTGAACTTGATCCCATTTCCAACTCATCCTCTATAGGAGTTTGTGGCGCTTGAATTTCTCCAAGTTCTACTTTACTCCCACTGTCTTTCTTGAGAAGGAACTCCTTTTCCAAGAAAACAGCCTTGCGAGCAACAAATACTTTGTTCTCTGCTTGTGAGTAAAAGTAGTATCCCTTTGTTTCTTTAGGATACCCCACAAACAAGCAGACACTGGATTTGGACTCTAGTTTGTCAGATGTTAATTTCTTAACATGTGCTTCACAGCCCCAAATCCTGAGAAAAGACATATTGGGTTCTTTCCCAGTCCATACCTCGTATGGTGTCTTCTCAACTGCTTTAGTTGGAGTACGGTTCAATAGAAACGGATCAGTTTCTAATGCATAACCCTAAAAAGAGATAGGAAGATTAGCTTGACTCATCATAGATCGAACCATGTCCAACAGAGTTCGATTTCTCCTTTCAAACACACCATTCCATTGAGGTGTTCCAGGAGGAGTGAGCATTGAAATAATACCACACTCGTTTAGATGACTGTCAAACTCTTGGCTTAAGTATTCGCCACCTCGATCTGATCGAATGGCTTTTATACTTTTGCCAAGTTGGTTTTCTACTTCGTTCTTAAACTCTTTGAATTTCTCAAAAGTTTCAGACTTGTACTTCATTAGATAGACATAGCCATATCTACTGAAGTCATCTGTGAATGTCACGAAGTAGCTAAAACCACCTCTAGCATGTGTACTTAAAGGTCCACATACATCGGTATGTATTAGTTCCAATAAGCCATTAGTCCTCTCACCTTTTTTATTAAAAGGACTCTTTGTCATTTTTCCATGCAAACATGGCTCGCATGTATCATAAGACTCTAAGTCGAATGACCCAAGCACTCCAGTTTTGTGGAGTCTTGAAATGCATTTTTCGTTTGCATGTCCTAAACGACAATGCCAGAAGTAAGTAGGGTTCAATTCGTTTGATTTAACCCTATTTGTATTAATGTTGTATATTGACTCTTTGTTTTGTAAATCAAGGATATAAAGGCCATTTTACAACATGGCATTGCCATAAGAAATGCCTTGGCGACGAATATGAGCATTGCCATTTTTAATAACAAAATCAAATTCATCATTATCCAAACATGAAACTGAAATAATGTTTCTACTCATAGCAGGTACATAATAACAACTATTCAAAACAATACAAAGTCCGGAAGGTAAAGTGAGGTGATAGTCGCCTATCTCCATGGCAGCAACTCGTGCTTCATTCCCCACATGGAGGTCCACTTCATTCTTCCCAAGTAACCGCCTATTTCTTAGCCCCTGTACATTTGAACAATTGTGAGAACCACATGATAACTTAAACCGAAACGACATTCTTGGATAGTTTTATCAATTGATATGCACAGGAATACAAAAGATAAAACAAATGCCTCATTTTATTAATTTCAAGTGTTTCGTTACAATGCATTGGGGCTAGGGCTTACACTAACAGTAGCATAAGTTGGTCTGATTAGTAAACAATGAACCTCTCATTCAAAAAAAAGATAAAATAGATTCAAAACTGCGAAGATAAAATAGATTCAAAAATGCAGTACATTTTCACATTTGTACCTGAGTGTATAATTTGCTTTATGGTCATTCAAGATCAAAAAAATCTCATTAAAGGAAAATCATGTTATGAAATAATCGACAATCTACAAACTTGTACCTAATGAGGTAATGTTAAATACATCAACTACAATGAGAGAAAACCTTTACCTTCAATTCAAAAGACTTAAGATCTTAGGCAAGTTGCTCGGCATTTATTCCCCCACGTCCAAAAAGCTTGCAAATGCAAAAACAAAAACAAAGTGGGAAAGCATATCTCCATCATAAGTTAGCTTATCTAGAATTATCTCTACCAGAGGGGTCCTGAACCAAAGTGCATCAAAAACTTAATGACAAGTCATCATATCAAGAACAAAAGCATCAAAGAAATTATATCAAGAAGACAGCTAAGTACCTCACACCATCAGCTCTGGTGGTAAAACCCTGTGCATCTGCTATCTTCCTTGACACATCAAGCTTCATAATCTGAAATCACATCAAAATTTTCAGAGAAGTTGACTTCAAGATGTCTTAGACTTAAGGTTGATGGATGTCTTTAGCAACTTACCATTGTTAGAAGCTTTTGTATGGCATTACAAGTAATGTTTCTCACTTCAGGTAGAACAAGTGCTATGTCCATATGCCCATTTTGAGAAGTTTTTTCCATAGATTCATCATGTAATCCAAGATCATTATCAAGCTCTATAAAAACTTGACATAGTCCACACATAATGGACAAACAATCCTTCATCAGAACTTTGTAATTAATTCTTCTTGAAGACTGCAAAATCATGCAACAAAATCACATTTCTTTTGCCATTTAAAGGAAAAACAATGCCTCATTAACACAGTAAAATTTTAAATCATAGTAAAGGACAATTAGAAAGTTCGTGATGTAATGCAGCACTTAATAATAAAATACAATAGCAGAGGATGCATAAATCTTCATAATTTAAGGCTCAGTGGGCATATACCAGAAGCATGCTGAGCAAAGACTCTCTTACAAGCATCCAATTTATGGTTTCGGTGATAGAACAAAAGGTTGTCAAGATGTTATAAAGTACTGAAATGCTTAAGAACATGACACATGCTTTTACCTTCATAAGCTTTGTTACGTGGTATAAAATCTCCTTGAAGAACATTAATAAGATACTGAAAGAGCAGCATCTTCCCCAATGACTGAAAATGGTTAGCCTCATATATGTTAACAAGAAGGTGATAATCCCAAGTTCCATTTGATTAGGGTTAACAGCAGAACTAGATAGGTGCAGAGGGCATTGAACACCTCATCTAATTCCAATTTGTGCTTGCACAGTACAAGGAATAATCATAAGCAAACCTCTATTTCTAATGTTCCAAAACTAGTTTCATTGGCCACCTCAGCAAGATCTTGTATTAGCAGAAGGAAAAGCTGAAATAAGGAATAGAATAATTTGAAAAATCAACACTGTAGTATATGAAAAAAGTTACCAACGTGCACCATGAGAATAACAAATCAACAATTTATTCTTAGACTGCAATGCTATCATCACAACAATCTCAAAATGACAAGAAGATGAGATATAAACATTAGTCATGTACATTCAGACCGCATCCCTCATCCCATACCTCGTCATATAGAAGATCAAAAAAGATGCAAGATTATAACTGATTACATAGTAATGAAATGAATTACAACCAATACTATCCGACACACCTAAAAAATAAATCATGATCCTTGCTTGAAATTAAAATTGGCCAAAATAAAGTTCCTTATCGAGGAATCAAATGCTCCATTAGAGCCTTTGCCAACAGTTTCTCTCTCACAAGACCTGATATCAAAAGGCAACCATGTCTAGGGCAACAAATTAAAGATATATCAAAACACAGAAATATGTCCCTTGAAAAGGCCACGAGACCAGATACATACCTCTTCAACCACCACTAGCTCAGAGACCTTTGCTCCTCTATCTGATACATACACTCATGGAAAATGCTACGGATAAAGAAACCAAAATGAACAAAAGTGAACACAAAACACGCAAAATCCTTTGACACAAAAGGTAATTAACTGGAATTTAGTAGAAAAAGAAGTGAGAAAACCATTGATAGGATTTTGAGAATAAAAGAGGATAAATAAAACCCAGTTGAAAATTAAAATAACGTACCTGATGGTGGAACCAGTCGTCTCAGAGCTATCGAGGTGGAGCGAGTGAGCAAGAAGGCATCTGTTGATGGAGAGCTACGGATGCAAAAGATCACCGGTATGGAGTCCAGATCCAGTGAAACAAATGTCGAAGCTACTATTAGGGGCAGATACTTTGTTAGAAAGAAAGCAAATGAGAAAATGGGTTTTGTGAAAAAGAGATAAAGTTTTCTCTTTTATTTTTTTAGGGTGCAGCGCGGGTTGTCCCACCTAAATTTTTAGTTTTAGGGATCGAAAATTACTGATATTTAGGACGAGATTTTATTTCCTCACTAAAAATATGGGCTAAATCGAAAAAAGATGACCGTGTAAAAATCTGGTCCTTATTAGTATATTTTTAAGGACCAGAAAGTTGACTGGTCCTTAAACTGTGGTCTTTAATGAGTCTTTTTCTTGTAGTGGAAATTAAAGAAAATTAACTTAAAAATTGCAAAAAAAAAGTAATAAAACTTGATAAAAAAAAAAGCCATAGAGCATCAAATCCTCATTCTTGGACTGAATGGACACTAAAAGTAATATTCTCGAGCCCCAAAACCTATATATTTAATATTTAATTTTAATTAATTATGTAAATAACTTTTTTATTTTATCATTTTATTAATTTTGTAGATTTATTTTAATTTTGCTAATTTCTTTTATTAATTCAATTTTGTTAATTAACTATCAAATATGGTAATTTGCTAGCTTATTTTGTGAATTAATTTATTAAATTAGCTTAATAAATTAATTATTTCATTATATTAATTTTTTTAGTTGTTAATTTGTAAATTCTTCATTTAGTATATTAGAATAATTTCTTAGTTTATTTATTTTATTATTATTTTTTATATTATTTTAATTGTTAGTGTTATTTTCTTTATTATTGTTGTTATCTTAAATGTGTTATTGTTAATTTAATATTTAATTATTTTTGCTAATTTTATTAATTAATTGGTATTATTGCTATTTTTTCATTATTATTATTGTTATTGTCTCGCTAATTTTGTTAATATTTTTTTTGTTGATTTTATCTTTAATGATAATATTTCTAATTGTCATTATTGTTGTTATAATAATAATAATAATAATAATAATAATAATAATAATAATAATAATAATAATAATAATAATAATTGTTTTGTTGTTGTTGTTGTTGCTGCTGTTGTTTTATGAATATTAGTCTTTTTATCTTTAATTTTAATATTGTTAATTACTTTGTTATTACTATGATTTTTGGTATGATTAATTTATGTAAATTTTATTATTTTAAATATTTTTATTGTTTTAATAATAATATTTGTAATTATTATTATTATTTAATATTAACATTAATATTATTATTTTACTTTTATTGTCATTTTTATCATGATGCATTAATTATCTTTTCCTACCATATTTTTATATGTGCAACTCGTTTCTGGGTCAGATCGAAGGATAACACAGAGTAGACTAGATTAGGATTTATTTTGCTATTCATTATATCGTTTGGGCCTGTATTTAGTTTCCATTTAATTTTACTTTTACTTCCCTCAAATATATAATAGCTAGTAAAAAATAGTTTTTTGCATGTTTTAATTAAAAATAACACCTAAAATATTTTCTACTTGGTTAATTGGATTTTCTTTTCCATAAAATGGATCAATATCCTATTTTATTTCAAAAATCACATAAAAGAATTTCATAAATAAGCATGAGGAAACAAATGTTTCTAATTCAATTAATGACTTGATTTACATATTTCATCTTTTATTATTATTTTAATACATTTTTGTTGCAAATAAATAATTTTTCAAAATGATAAATTAGAAACTCATTATATAATTTTATACAAGTTTGAGTGGGATATATCTATAATAAAAAGGGTCAATGTCCCGATTTTCACTCACAAAATTACTTGTAAATTAAGTTTTTTCCTTATGAAATACAAATGTTTCTTTTACATTAAAATTAATTAATGTAATTCTTTTTTCAAAGCCGCGAGGGATCAATTATCCTATTTTTTTAATAAAAAATACATTTAAAATGCTGCCTTTTTGTAAATATGCATGCGAGGTTCAATGTCCTCATCTATATTAATTCAACTCATTCCTCGATTTATATATGATTTAACTTTACATTTATTCTTATGTTCTTTAGTGCTTTCATATGCATGCTTTACAGCTTTCCAACGTGCTTGAATGCGCTTTAATTTTCTAGCATAATATCTCATGTGAGAAAAGAAATGAAATAAATTAATCATTAAAACTCATTTATCTAATATTAACCAAATATATAAATAGAAGTGAAGTTTAAACTATCTTTGGTTTTGGTTTCACAAGGTTAAAACTCATTTTTCAATATTTTATTGGGTGTGGACTCCATAATACCTACCTTGTGGTGCCCAGCAGGCACCTTCTTAAGTTGATCGCCAATAATAGAATGGGAATACCCCAAAACACTATGTTATATCTTTTTGAGGCTCGAGGCATCGTAGATTAGGCTGAATATCTATCCATTGTGAAATGATCGACCTTAATGAGTTAAATGAACCTTTTTTCTAGTCTTGATCCCTAAAAGTGGGTTTTAAAGAGTAAGCTAGACGCCTACAGAGTTTGATGCACATCACAGTGGTCAACCCATAGAGGCATCTACTAATGGGTCCAAATAGAATGTCAAAAAATAATTATCGATCTTTTGCTGTATAAACAGAGATTGGTGTTCAAGACATCACTCTTATTAGGCATGTTGGTTAGTTGTTATTTTATAATTGTGTTTTGGATTTGAATCCACTATCCTCTCTTACACGATGTAAGGCAATAAAATTAAATAAACATCCTAATCAATTAATAAAGCAGTAAAAAAATAACCAAATTAAATTAAACTACTTAAACTTATTATAAAAGAAAATTGTCCAATAATTAGTAAATTGAAATACATATATAAATTGGGAGATTCATTTGAATCGGGAACATTGGTTTCTTTATGCATATTTTACAAAAATCCTTTTTTTTATCTTTTATTTGGCTTTGGATGGAAAATTGGACATTATTCCAATTTTTAAAGGAAAATCCAAGTTATTTAATAGAAATCATTTTCAATGCCTTTTCCTTTTACACGTGTATAAAAGCTTTTTTTTTTACTAGCTATTACATCCTTAAAATGAAATACATTCAAAACAATACCAAAATAATAAATACGCAAAAATAATAAAATAAATAATAAATAAAATGGAATAAATAAAGGAAGTAACCAAAAGTAGGTGGTAGTCATTAGCCAATTGAAGCATGAATCCCAATGCAAAAGGTCTTAAAATAACTCTCGAAGGCGAAGTAATTTACATACTTACAAAAAAATCATAAAAAAGCAAATAAATTAACATTACACAAATAAATAACAAAATGCAAAAAAGGAAAATCATTTATTTAATTACACAATCATGTCTTAAACACCCTAAAAGCTCATCAAATTACAAAATTACATAATAAAAATAAAGTTTGAAGTTGCACAATAATGAAGGAATCTTTATTTATTCATGCCATTGACATGTATATTTATCCATATTTGTACCTCATCATACTTCAAGCATACCAATCAATAAAACACAGCACATAAATACAATTATTTCAATAGAGATTAAAATGATCATGTATGGTAATTTTAGAGAGAGAAAATAAAAAGAGAGCCTAGAATATTACCCTCAGAAAATATTCAGCTCTAAATTCCTAGAAGCTTAGATCTCTACGCTGATTGTGATCTTTACTTTCCAGAAAATCGAATGATTCTTTATGTGTGTGTGTTTTGATGAAAAGAGTTGTCAGAGAAATTTCTTTTTAGAGAGAGAGAAATTAGTTTTCTTCCTCTCCAAGATTTTCCTCTGTATCCAGTGTGATTCCTACCCTTTTTTGAAACCCTAAAATATCTTCTTTTTATACCTAGGGTAGAGTTGGAGTTTAATCCTAACTCTATCTTCCCAAATCTTGACCTCTAAAATTCGAATTAAAACCCTTCAAAACTTATTTTTCTATTTTAAATTCTAAAAATATGAAAAATCTAGATTTTCATCAATAGATGGCCGTCCCCCATGACAGGTGGACGTCCCTCAATAAAAAATGCAAAAATGCAAAGTTAACCATTTTAATGCATAAAAAAGGCTAAAAAAACTCAATTAAACACATGAAAAATATGGTTTAAATAAGAAAAAATCAAGATTAAACTAAGAAATATAAAAAATAAAAACTAGAACCCAAGGAAGAAGATAATGAATAGTAATTCTCAATTAATCATTAAATCTTCATTTTAGCATAATTTTAATTTATTAATATGAATTACTAAGGTAATAAGCATAAAACTCAATTAATTGCAAATTTTCAAGCTTAAATTCGATAAATCACATAAATGAAAAAATAAAAAAAGGATAATTAATGGCTATTTTCTATAAACCAAATCTAACACTGGATTTAATTGATTTGGAGGCTCAAGAATCTACCTTCAATGTTGGTTCCATCAAAGAACTAGGATCCCTAGTGCTCATGGCTTTTCTCCCTATTTTTTGCTATTTATATGTGTTTTTATGAAGGACAAAATGTTTTTTGGAGAAAGTAAAAAAATGTTAGAGAGAGCAGGAGAGAGACCCCCTATAAAATCTCATTTTCTTGATTAAATATCCCAGAATCCTTGAAGAGTAATTAATTTCAGGATAAGATGAAGAAGATAAACATTTTTTCCCTATTTTTCAACTTAAAATTGTTAAAATGCTTCCCTAGAAGAGAGCCATAACCTTAACTCGTGAGTCAAATGAGTGACTCATTCCCAGGGGCAGCATGTGAGTGACAAGTTCAAAGGGCATGACTTTAGGTGAGTCACAGCCTTGACCTCTAAGTTATGGGCGTGACATTTTTTCTTTTGCTTAAATCCTTTTAAAATTAAAACTCATTTTAACCTTGTTGATTGAGGGAAAAGATGAAAAATACAAAAAAAATGATTTATAAACATTTAAAAACTAGCGAAGAGCTCGAAAAGTATTTTGAAATCATTAAACATGAGAGAAAGCCTAGCACTTTCATTCCTTATCTATTTGTGAGAAACCATTTCCTCATCACATAATTCTAATCAAGAACTACCTCAGGACCTAGTGTTTATAGTTGCTCTCAACTTTGGAGAGGCTAATGCACTAGTGCCTAGGTTAGCCAAAGTTCGGAGTAAAGAGTTAGAGACATATACTTGAGGTGGCAGTCTTTTAAGCTATGAAGGTTTGGTGATGAGGTGATCCACGTAAGGTTGCCGATAAAAACCATATCACACAATCTTCACTTTTATCTTGTGCTCTAATTTTTTGTAGAAAGTTCCTTTCAAAGAGAAATTTGGATTTGTTTGCTCTAAAGAGACTTTGAATGTGGTTTGCTTTGTAGAACTTTGAATATAGTTTGCTCTGAAGAGACTTTGAATTTTTGTTTGCTCTAAAGAGACTTAGATTGTGGTTTACACTGAAGAGACATTGAATGTTGTTTGCTATGAAGAGACTTTGATTGTGGTTTACCCCAAAGAGAATTTAAATATTAGTTAGGTGATCTATCCTTAACTTAGTGATGTGTTAACCCTTTAATCATTTGAAGTGGGTGGTTTACCTTCAACTTGGCAACATGTTAACCCTAGATTTGTTGAAATGGGTGGTTTAGAATAAACTTGGCAATATGTTAACCCTCTGATTAGTTGAGACGGGTGGTTTACCATCAACTTGGTGACGTATTAACCCTCTGATCAGCTGAAGTGAGGGCTTTACCATCAACTTGGTGATGTGCTAATGATATGATCAGCTAAAGTGGGTGGTTTACCATCAACTTGGTGATGTGTGAACCCTCTAATCAGTTAAAATAGGTGGTTTACCATTAACTTGGTCATGTGTTAAACCTTTGATTAGTTGGGGCAGGTGGTTTACCATTAACTTGATAATTTATTAACCTTTTGGTCCGTTGAAGTGGGTAGTTTACCATGAACTTGGTAATGTGTTGAGCCTCTAGTCAGTTGAATCGAGTGGTTTACCATTAACTTGGCATTGTGTTAGCATTTTGATCAGTTAAAGTGGGCGGTTTACCATCAACTTAGCAATATTTTAACCCTTTGATCAGTTAAAGCAGGTGGTTTACCATCAACTTGGCAATGTGTTAACCCTTTAATTAGTTGAGGTGGGTGATTTACCATCAATTTGGCAATGTGTTAGTCCTCTTATGAATGCCAACTTATTGGCATAAAAGTCTTTATCAAACAAAGAAATAATAGCTAACTATACACCTAGTCGAATATTGATAATGGAGAAATACAAATGATCAATGTTAAAAATCGGTCATGGGTTAGATGCCTCACAAGAGGACTTTGGTACCTATAAAAAGGTTGGATGTTAGTTTGTTTGTCATAATTAAACATAATACTGACCTTTCATGGGTTTGCATGATTTCTCTTATGGAGAGCCATCTTTGAGCGTGATGGTAATCTTTCAATTCCTTTAAGCATGGCATGTGTTGATAATCTAGTTCCATGAAGGGGCCTCTTTTTTGTGGGTTTGCATGATATCCACCCATATGGATTTTTTCTTGGAGCAAGTTGGTCATCCTCTTATAACTAAACCCAGCATGGCATGTATAGATGACCTTACTTTTAAAGATGCTCTCCTTGTATGATTCCTTTCATGGGAACATTATTTTTATCTGACTATTCATTGCCTGAAGTTATCCCATGATTGACTTCATCATATGGAGTCCATTCTCATTTCTCCTTGCAAACTGAATGGACCACATTCTCAACTAGTTTAATCTCAATAGGAGAAACTAAGGGGTCACTTTATATAAGGGAATAGAGAAAATATGCATGTCAATACCAAGGCCTACTGAATTGACACATAAGCACAATGCATACCAAGCGACTTCTGTGTATATGTGTGTTGAAGGCTAAAATAGAATTTTTACTTTTTGAAAGCAAATTCTAGATGCAAAGTTAGGCATGAGGTTTAACTTGAATGCATAAATGAATTCATGGCTTCCCACTTGAAGCTCAAAAAATACCATATGCCTTTTCTTATATACCAAACCTTACTAGAAGGTCATCTCCACTAAGTTGGATGAGACCGTACCAAGAATCATAAGGTCTTACATTGATTGTAACATTAGGCTTATTTGAATGGCTAACAAGGAAAGGCCAAGTCACTAGAGCAAAAGTTGAGTTCCTAGAGAAAAATAACCACTATATTTTTTTCAACTGGCGAGGGGATTATTCTACCCATATTCCCTCTATGAAAACATTCTTATATTTGACCTTGATGATATCCAATTAATTAGAGATTATTCGAAGGGTAATATCTTAAGATCTCCCCTTTTCCCTTTTATTAATTCACTATAAGTGGTTTGAAGGGTAATGGCTCAAGTTTTGCCTTTTTCCTTTTCTTTCTTGTCATTATTATGTTTTTGACTTCTAGGTTTTTCTATTTTCCTCTTCTTTCTTTTCTTTATTTCTTTTTTCTTTTCTTTTTTCGTTTATTTTTCTAGGTTTATTACATCTAACAAACCCAATTTCTTATGAATTTAATTTATACAAATATTGGTAGAAATTTACCTCACTGTTCTTAAAATATGAAATAGCTTTTCCACATTGGTCATCTTCTTAAGGGGAAGCCAAAATTATTTTAGGCTATGGGTTATTTCAATGTGTGTAACAATGAAATGATCATGCATTCATGATATTTTATGCAAAGGCTTAATGGGCTTATAAGCGATTATGAAATCAGGGTTGAAAGAGTCATTTAGAGTTTTGCAACAAAAATGGGCTACTTGAATCATTTTTTAGATCTAGTCTCATAGGGTTGCTTTAATGGCTAATTAAAAAGATTTTAGTTCTCTTATTTAGTTTTACCCAATCTTTTAAATTGCAAATAGTTTTTCCTTCCAACTTTTAAAAATAGGCTTGAAGTGCTAAAAATTTGGAAATTGCATGGCATAGCAAAGGCTTTTATGTAATTTATCAACTAGAGATAAAACATAATTAAAAAAACTTGACTAATGTCAAGCAAGTGTACTATATTGACTAGTAATATAAAAAATTATATTTACGACCCTAAGGATATCAAATCCAAGGGAATATGGATTGCTAAGTAAAATGTTGACACTTGAGTGGAATTAATCTAAGATGTTTCCCAAATTTCTATTGAAAGGAGTTCAAAGCTAAATTAATAACTAAGTAAAACAAAAACTAAGACTGGACTAACATAAATTAAATGCAGAACAATACTTAAATGACTAAAACACTTCTGTTGAAAGAACTTTCCTCCTTAACTCTAATTATAATGACTCAATTAAAAGTAACACAAGTTGTTATGAAAAACCAGTAAAATAAAAACAAATATCTTATTCAAAATATCATTCTATGTATTAAATCCTCTGTTTAGGAACAATTCAACACATAGCATAAAGATCCGATTTTAAACTCATAAACCTTTATTGGACCCTCTCTTGAGAGATCTAACTTTAACCTATTCTCAATTAAAATTTTTGAATTTAAATCAACTCATAATTAATAAATCAATGCCTCAATTATCAGAATGCAACAATACATTGACATGAGAAGAATGAGCTAAGAACATGCATATCCTCAATTAAAGTCTGAATTAGCATTCAACCATCTTTTTAATACATTAAACATCAATCCAACCATAACCAAAGATTAGATTTAGTATAGGAATTAAGAAATAATACACTTGCATTGAAAATTAAACTCAAATCAAACTCATTATAATAAAAGTCTAAGGATTCAAATATTCTTTAACAAAAGTAAGAAAAATACTCACCAAACATGATTGAAAAAATTAAAAATAATAAAAATAATAAGATACAATACTCATAAAGTTTCAAACTTGCCCTTGATGACTTCTCAGTACATGCAGTAGAAAGCTTGAATGTTTAAAAGAATTGAAAACTAAGAAAACAAGAAAAGTAAACCAAAAACTACTATACAATTGGCTAAAGAAAACTATGGCTAAACAAACAAAATAAATTTGTCTCCCAAAAAATACTCCCTTATTCTTGTGTTTTGCTTCCTTATATACATTGGAGAGAATATATTTTGTACCTTTGACCTTGCTATTCTAGAAGAAGATAGAGCTTCATCATGTTTTGGACATATCCCTTTGGTTAAGGGTTTTTTCCCTCGGGTAAGGGATTATTTTCATCTTCTTCCTTATATCTTCCCTCAGGTGGGTGTTTCTCCCTCAGGTAAGGGCCTAATCCCCTCAAGAGAGGGAAATTCTACTGGAACAAAATGCGCACTTCTCTTCAAAAATTCCAAAATTGCTCTAGTTTCTTATTTTCCCTAAATAATTTCCTTCTTTCTTCAATTGAGCACCTAAAAACACCAAATTGTAATTAAATCCACATAATTAGATATTTAAGAAATTAAACACATAATTAATTAAATTAATACTACAATAACAACTTAAACACTAAAAAATATACCAATAATATAGTTATAATTCACAACTATCAAATACTCTAAACTTAGACTTTGCTTGCCATCAAGAAAATTTGAACAAACCAAATTCTCAAACTAATCACACTTCAACTAAGAATTATGCATTTCAAGATCATACTTAGCAATTAACAAGAGCACTTAACAAACTCTAATTAGATCAAATTTAAGCATGACAATATGAGTTAGTGTTCAAGGGTGTGCATGCAAGACTAAAATATTTTAAGCTCTTTTCAAAATCAACACACCAAAGCATATTTATAGTCAAGCTTAGAATTAATGTATACCTAAATGTACATGTGGTTTCTCACTTGAAAGTCTAGTAACACTATAAGCCTCTCCTTTAGCACTACAACCTGAATGTCATCTCTGCTAAACAACTCAAAGAAAACATAGAATCACTAGGTCATCATTAGGTTGCAATGTGGTTATGGCAATGATTAACAAAGAATGGACAAGGATAAACAAAAAGAATCACCACTCTTTGACTGAATAGATAACATTTCTAAATCATTGTACTAACTTGAAAACACACTACTTAACCAAACTTGCTCACTTAACCCTTTGATTCAAAAGTTGTTTTGAGAGAAAGTCATTGAAACTACTCTCAATTCAAAATTTAACCCAATTTAGAAGTCATAATTTTTTTCCTTGTAAATACCCCACACTTAAAACTTTGCCATACTGCTAACTTTATTGCAACTTTTCTTTCTTTTCCTTTTCTTTTTCTTATTTTTTTCCTTTTTTTTTACTTTTTAGCTATGTTGTTAGTAATCAATGAAATATGGGTATATACAAGTTCAATTTTTACTATTTACTTGATTACATTAATAACTTTTAACAATAATATCCCAAGAACCCTCTTTAATACACTCTTCAAGTACCCAATAGAAATTAATCCATCCCAATCATAAAGTGGCCAATTCTTAGAATGGAAGATAAAGGTTTTTAGAGCTATATGATAAATGACTGAGTGTAACAAGAACCAAACTAAACTAAACAAACTAAAACATGCAACTAAAAACCAAACTAAACAAAATCAAACAAAAATGAAACAACTAAAACAATTCATGAGCAAGATGAAAGAACTTCCCTGAATTGATCTTCAAAATTAGGTCCAACAGAGCTCTATCCCCCTCTCTAAATACTTGTTGTCCTCAACAAAGTTGATCTTGGATTACAATGGTGGCGAAGGTGGTATTGGTGGAAACCAATCCCAAAAGTGCTCGGTTCAACATAAGGCTGAATGAGCAATCCTGAAAAGCTTAAAGCACCACCATGTCTTGTTCTTTTAGTAGCCACTACTCAAGTTAAAAAAATAAAAATAAGAAACTAACATTGAAAGAATAATAAACCCAAATCCAATTCAAACCAATTGATTGTATCATAAAAATTGAAGAATTTAAACTAAGTAAAATGCATTTACTTGGTTGAATAGAGATAAGAAATGAATAAAAACTTATATTTAAACACAAATGCCTCGGTCGAGGGAGATGGTGTCTTGGGTGAGGGAGTTTTTGCTTAGGTTAAGGAGTATAAGAATTGGTCAAGAGTGAAATGTGGAGGGGTAAGGAAGCGTTAAGTACCTTATAAAGGACTTGGTCCCTCGGGTGAGGGGAATGCATCGGCTTGGGAGAGGGCTTGGCACTTAGGTTAGGGGATTTTCCCTCTAGTAAGGGGATGATGCCCTTGGATTAGGGCAAAAGCCCTCAGATGAGGCAAAAATCCCAAGCCAAAACACTCAAAAGCCAATTTTCATGCATTTTTTATGTCAAAACCCACAATTTATCTTAATCATCATTATTTTTTCCTTATTCTCACTCTCATTTAATCTCCACATGATTAATTAACTCCACACAAGGTTGTCAAAAAAATAAACAAAATTCACTCTAATTACTCACCACTTCCTACACCTAACCATATCTCAATCAAAGTTATTAATATACTAAATGAAAAACACACACACTTGTTAATTTGCTTTCCAAATCCAGTCCATACACTTAATAAGCATACTCTATCTTAAACGCATAAACCATAGAACACACCAAAATAATGAAAATCACACAACAAAAATTAAAAATAAATAAATAAATGCACAATCTAAAGCATAATAAAGTTATAGAATTTAGTTATGAATTTATCAAGTCTCCAACTAGACTTTTGTTACTCTTTGGAGGCCGAACCTATGATTAAAATAATGGTCTCTCTGAACTTTCCTCCTCATTTTCTCCCATCAGTAGGAGAAACTTGTCAAAGTTCATCAAAGCTAAAAACTTCATATCTTCAATAAAGTATAACTTAACCTTTGGATTATTAAAAATGAACTCTACTGGCTCTTTTACCTCTAATAAATTCTTTAAGTTGACTGAATTCAATGCTTCCACTTGAGAATTGAACACAATTTGCTCCTTTGGTGTAAAATCCTTCACAAGAAATCTAAATTCATCTTCTAAGGTACATGACTTGTCTTCAACCATGATTCATTCCTCCTTTAACTCATGCACCCTATGCTCACTTTCTTTATTATCCACCATTGGCACATGACTCGATTTCTCCTTATTATCACCACCACCTTGAATATCCATAGAAATACTTAGAAACTCCAATTTGGATCCCGGATTTTGAATTCCTAATTCTTGATCTCGTAATAAATGTTCTTAAGTCTTTAACAAATTCCTTTGATTCTGCAATATAGCCTCTTGGTATTTGATCTTCTCCTCCTAAGAATTAATTGTATCCATCCATTCTTTTTTTCTTGCTTTTCCCTACTTTTAAGCAAGTTAAGAAGAACTTGAAATTAGGAGCCACTTGACTCTTAAGAAGCCCATGGAGAATAACAATCTTCAAAGGATGGTGATGAATAAATTGTTAAAGGTTGATGTAAATATTATAGTTCTTGCATCTCTCTCCTCAAAACTTCAATTTGTGATCTCAAAAGAACCAATTCATAATCTTGAACATAATTGCACATCAAGTTGTAAATGCTTAAAAATCTTCCTGCAAAGAATAACAACAAATCAAAAACAAAAGAAAAAATAAAAATCTCATACTAACTCAATCAAAGATATCAAATTAAAAACACTCTTATTCCCTAACAATAGTGTTAAAAACTTGATTGGTGTCTAGCAAGGATACTAGATCGGCTAGTAATATAGAAAAATATATTTAATATCCCAAGAATATCGAATCCAAGAGAACATGGATTGCTAAGTAAAATATTGACACTTGAGTGGAATTAATCTAAGATGTTTCCCAAATTTGCATTGAAAGGAGTTCGAAGCTAAATTAATAACTAAGTAAAATAAAAACTAAGACTAGGCTAACATAAATTAAATATAAAGCAATACTTAAATAGCTAAAAAATTTCAACTAAAGGAACTTTCCTCCTAAACTCCTATTACAATGGCTCAATCAAAAGTGGCACAAGCTGTTATTGAAAACTAGTAAAAGAAAAATAGATATCTTATTAAAAACATCATTTTAAACATTAAATTCTCTATTTAAAAATAATTCAATACCTAGCATAAATATCCCATTTTAAATCATTTTTTGACCCTATCAAGAGAGATCTAATTTTAGCCCATTCTCAATTCAAATTCTTAAATTTAAATCAACTCATAAAAAATAAATCACTGACTCAATTCTTAGAACACAATAATATATAAGAAGAATAAGATAAGAATATGCATATCCTCAATTAAAGTTATTTCGATACATTAAACATCAATCCAACCATAACTAAAGATAAAATTTAGCATAGGAATTAAGAAATAACACATTAAAAAATAAACTCAAATCAAAGTTATTACAATAAAAGTCTAAGGATTCAAGTTTTCCTCAACAAAAGTAAGAAAACAACTAACCAAACATGATTGAATTAATTAGAAAACATATATAAAAAGATAAATCTTCATAAAGTTTCAAACTTGCTCTTAATGACTTCTCAGCACTTGAAGTAGAAAGATTGAATCTTTAAGAGAATTGAAAACTAAGAAAACAAAAAAGCTAAACTAAAAACTATTGTACAACATAAAAGCTAAACTAAAAACTATTGTATAATTGACTAAAGAAAATTAGGGCTAAAAAACTAAGTAAATTCATCTCCCTAAAACTATTCCTTTGTTTTGGTGTGTTGCTTATTTATATACCTTCAAGAGAAGTGATTTGGTACCTTTGAACTTCCTATTCTAGAATAAAATAGAGTTTCATCATGTTTTGGACCTATCCCCTTGGTTGAAGGCTTTTTGCCTTGGGTGAGGGACTATTTTCCTCTTCTTCCTTATGTCTTTCCCTTAGGTGCGTGAAATTATACTGGAATAAAATGTGCACTTCTCTTCAAAAATTCATAAATTGCTCTAATTTCTTCTTTTCTCTAAATAACTTCCTTCTTTCTTTAATTAAGAACATAAAAACACAAAATTGCAATTAAATCCACATAATCAAAGACTCAAGAAATTAAACACATAGTTAGTTAAATCAATACTAAAAAAACAACTTAAACACCTAAAAATATACTAATAATATAGTTATAATTCATAAATATCAATGATTATCTCCTATTTAACTTAATTTTGAATGAAAGATAACTTTTTTATATTGAAATCAAACCCATTCATAACTAAGAATTACTTAGATGAAGCAAAATTTCAAATTGAAAGTAAATTAATATGAAGCAATGATGTCAAACTTTGGACATTGCATGGAAAAATATCCTTAACTTAAAGCATATATTATTTTAATTAAGAAAACTCCCTATATTTGGAAAAAGGGCAATGTTATAGTGGTCATCTTGAATGCATCAGGGAGGTAGTGGTCCTTGAATCTGTAAATTAAAAAACTATTATGCCAAAATCTTAGATATAACTTGGCCATATGAATTAAATTTAAAGAAAAAATAATTCTAATAAGAATGCTCCATATATTTGCATCAGGAAGGTGGTGATCCTTTAGTCTCATGGATTTGCAATTAGTGCATTGCACATGATGGCATATGCTTTTGCTTTACATACAAGGTTATGTGTACAATGATATATAAAAAATATTATGTGTGTATAAGGAATTTTGTGTAAAGAAATATGTATAAAATTATACAAGAGGCACACATAAGAAGTTATACATATAGGACAAGTTATATGCAGAATATGTACAAAGAATCATATGTGCAAAATGATTATGTGTGTTAACACATGTTGAAAATTGGATATGAAACATTTAAAAAATGTGGAAAAGAGAATGTGTGTGTGTGTACAAGCACATATGCGTACATACATGCTTTACTATCCCTTTTTCTATGATATTTTCACCACTATAATTATATGGAAACAACATGTATATACATTATTATTATTTCATAAACATACATTAGTACAATCCCTTGTGTAACAATACTATACATCTTATATTTAAACACATCATCATTTATCAAGCTTAGATTGGTGTGTTTAACATATATGATCAAATTATTATATTCAATAAAGAAAATTCAATTATAAACATATCTTTTTCCCAAGGTTATCACTTAATCCTTATGTGTTCATATTTTGTTCATATCTATACAAACATATAGATACATGTATATATACATACATATATAGACATATAGATATGCAATCTTAAATACACACGTGAATATGCAAATACATGTAAGCACATAGCACTATAACTATATGTTATCTCATAATAACATAAGAGTATAAGCATACAATCATAACTATGATATTTCCAAAAAGTAATATTCATTATGATTGTACATGTACTAAATATATATCTACAAGTTCCTTTAAATTCAAAATTATTTTTACGATAAAGTATTTACATTTCTCTATATACTTGTAACATATTGTAAACCAATTCTTCAATGCTAAAATAGTTTACATATCTTTAGTTTCTCTTTTAAAGCCTATTAGAATCATAAATATATCTAATTATATGCCTTTTTTAAAACAACATGGTAATTAAGTTCTTAAATAATTTACCAAAGTTATTTAAGTACTCTTCCAATTAATTATATGAGATGACATTTCAAAATTTCATGGACAGATTCTAGTGACTAGTTTGCACACTAAATTAGAAGTAGTAAAGGACAATTTTAGAAGAAATGATCTTCTATAAACTGATTACTCTATATTTTTAGTTTTTGAAACATTAAAAATCATCTCATTATCATAACTACAACTCAAGATATTTTGAAATTACAGAAGGCTGATCTAGTAACAGTGCAGCAGTTAATTCCGATTTTCAAACTAAATTTAGATAAATTTAAAGACAAATTTAGGATTTGTTTTCTGCATATAAAATGTAGATATGGAAGTTTGGGTTCAATCCAAATTTAAATCACCATATTTTAAGTTCTCTAACTCAAGTTATAAGAAAAATACTACTATTTACTCAAACTAACCTAAAGACAGATTTTTTAATGTCATTTTGAAAATTAGTAGAATAAAATGTGTGTAGAATCAGATATACATTCCTTCACATAATTGTGCTCCTATATGTCTAGTTTATACAAAATTTTATATCCTATCATTTTTACTTCTCTACCATGACTTATACCCGAAATACTATAATTTGTTCTTTGATAGTAATTAACAATTTTTATGAATTTCAAGGAAATTTTAAGAAAAGTTAGTGGCCGATTCAGAAGTGGCTTCCTTCTATAAAAATATACCTTAATGTCTTACAAAAATTTACCAACTAGAATCATTCAATTTACTGTCCTAAAACTCAAGATATTAATAAAAAATACAGCTAGGTCAAGTAAACTCAAACCCATAATTTTAATGGAAGTTTGCATTTTAACTAAAATTTTTAATTTTTATTCCTTATGAAATTTCTCCTCATTATAAACACATGCAAGACTAGAATCTACTATAAATCATAATACTAATCTCAAAGATACTCACTACACATAATAACTCTTTAATTCTTAACAAAAATATTACATGCAAATGAAAGAGTTCCCAAACCTGTTTTGAAATTCCAAGTCTCCTCAAAATCTTCTTTCACTCTTCTTATTTGCTTAAACCCTTGAAAGCATCTTTAAATCCAACCTTCCTTCTTTGCATAAGATAGAAATATGATGATGTTCTTTGGGTGAAAGGGGCCGGATTCCATGGTAGAGAATGAGAAGTTTTAAACTTTTTTATGAGAAAGTTAGAAACAAAATTCCTTAAGAGAAAGAGAGAGAAGTGAGTAATTTGGTTTCTATTTATTTTTTTTCCTCAAAATGACGTCCCTATCTCCTTCTGCTCATAATTCCCTCTCTAATTTGTACAAATTTAGGTTTTATAATGGAATGAAAATTCTCTTTTTGATCCTTCAAAATTTTGCATGTCCCACTTTTTCCTATACAATTTTTGCATGTTACAAATTGTGCTTTCACCTTTTTACTTTTCTTAAATCAACCCCTCACATTCTATCTCTTTTTAAAATTAACTCCACTTAATCTTTATTTAAACATTGGCCTCTAAATTTATATCATTTTTTTATTTAGCCCTCAAACTATAGATTATCACTTGACTATTGTATCCTCTATCACAGACAATTTTCTGAATTCGAATTTTATGTAATTTTTAGCCTTCCAAAAGCCATTTTTAACAAATGTAATCTTCTAAAAACTTGTTGAAATATGTTTTTAGTTTCTAAACCATCAAGAATCATCTCAAAATAATTTCTATATTTTCATAAATTCACTTAACACTGAGGTCTGCTCCTAGTGACTAGGCAGTAAACTGTTCCAAATTTTATGTTTAATTATAGCCTAGTTAAATACAGATTTGAAACTTGTTTTCTTCATATGAAATCTAGATATGGATGTCTATTTTCAAACCCAATTGGAATCATCTAATTTGGTGCTCTATAACTCGAGATATAGGCAAAAGAGTACCACAAGTCAAGTAAATTGTGATAATCAATCCAATAATGTTTAATTAGACTTTGCTAATGTGAAATTGCCCTTGAATTCTACTAGGGCCTATTTTAGGTCCTTAAAAATCTCTCCTCCTTAAAGAATTTCGTCCTTGAAATTCATACCTGTACCCTTTACTTATATACATCGCTGCTATCTCTATATTTCTGTCTATACTCATATATCTATCTCAATTCACTTTCATTCAATACTATCTCTACTAGCTTCATTTGTTGTTTATAATATCACATTTACATTACTATACTTTATCACATCTATATTCTATCTAACTTTATCTCTTTGTAACTACAACATACTCTAGATTCTTTCTTTAACTTGATTCGCTTCACAAATAACCCTACCTCCAAATAAGGAAAACCTTATCATATAATTATATCATTACTTTGCTCAAGGTATATCCTGTCAGTTTCCTTTTTCAGTTGGAGCCTATATATGTGGTATGATGTTGTTCATGTTTTGTCAAGTAATGCACAATGATATGTGATGAATGTATGCTTTTATGTATGCAATAGAATACAGAGGTGTATTCTCATGTTCTACATATCTTATGCCCCATCCTATATGAAATGTTTGCCAACTGCCCATGCCTGTTAAGGAATCACTGACGTATATACCGAGCATCGTAAACAACCTCAATTTCCTCGTGACAACATCATATATGATTGATTGTTTCTATAATACATAAACTCTTCTTCCTAAATCTTGTTAAAACAATTTTCTGTATACTCCGTTCACACATAATCGATATTCTCAAATACTATTCATATACACATATTATATACTATTTGATATGAATTTTAAGATCCCAAGGAAAAGAATTTCATACATAAAGTTCACATCCTCAACATTAATCTTTCCATATCGACTCACTTCAGTACTGTCACAGTGAAATGGAGATATCTGCATTGGCCAACACACTATAACTTCCTATAACAACTACTCTAAACACTTATAGCCTAGGAACAGCTAAACCTTTGCTCTGATACCACTAATTGTAGCACCCTTATCCTTTAACATATACATATCACTTTATTCTTCTCATTACACAAGATTAACAGTGCAACTTAAATATAAATCAACTATATAGAGAACATATATTCCAACTTAATATATATGAGTGTTATACTATCATAACTTTACAATATACATTAAAATCTCTTTACATAATACAAATGATAAAAATCTATACATACAATATTTGCAATACCTTAACTACTTTAATTATATATATAAAAAGCCCAAAAATAAAAGTTTATACTAGTCTCTATCGTAGACTTGTGTTGGCCATCTTGCTGTAGATATCACCCCAACAACCTACACGGATGAAACACCCATGCTAAGCTATAAAGCTTAGTGGGGAACTAAATCATGATAAACGACCACTCACAGTTATTCGTCAACAAGCACACAACATGCCTCAAATATAATAATGATTCATTTCAAGAAATGAAAGAAATTAACATTTACATTCACTTATAGGATCTTAAAGTTCAACGGTAAGCATTTGCATTGATGTTTCATTCACCATAAATAATCATACAAGTTTCAACATCCTTTGGACTTAATTTGAACTATTTATAATATGATTATTTTATTAATCAATGCTTAATCATAAAAGTGTAATTATCTATTATTAATTTCATAAACAATCTTTACAAGTATTAAAATTATCTTACTTCTATTCTTGTATGTCTAGGATATACGCACATTAGAATCATAAGATTTGATGCTCATTATTCATTATTTTGAAAATTCTAGCTAGATAGATGTTGGTATAGCAATGGGCTATTTTTTTGTACAAATTTATATGTGACAAATAGAATGTTAAACAATTTCGAAATATTGGTATACTTTGTAATTGGTTTTTTTGCAATTTGTGAAAAGAGTATTTATTATATTTTTGGATATGTATGCATTTGTGGGAGTGTGAATGGGGTGTACATGAAATATTTAAATAAAATTATTTATATTAATGATCGAATTTACATTTATGGATGGAAAATTTGGTCACCATTTGTAATCATTAACGATCGAATTCCCTTTCGTTAAAAGATATAAACAATCCACGAAGGGAAATTTTGGTTGTTATAAGTTAATTTTTACGGCCAGATTTCCCTTTGCATAAAGTGGTAAACAATTAATGAAGGGAAAACTAGCCGCTGAAAAGGGTTTTTTAATGACTGAAATTCCCATCATTAAAAGAAGAACACAATTAGCGAAGGGAAATCCAGTCGCTAAAAAATTGTATTTAATGTTCAGATTTGTTCCGATCGTTAATACCTTTAACGATCAGATATCAATCCAGTCGTCTATACTATTAATGATGGGGCTTTTAACAACCGATGATGATCGGATTTTTTCGGTCGTTATAGTGTTTTAACGAATAGATTTTAACATTTAACGATCCGATTTCCCTTCGTTAAAGAGCATTTTTCTTGTAGTGAAAAATGCATATTTCATCATTTATTATTACTATTACTTTGGTTATTTTATGAAAATGCATGCACATTTATGCAGCATAGACAAACACATACAAAAGAAAGAAAAATCCTCCCAACCTTATTGCTCCCACATAGGAGATCGTATGGTCTCTTTCCTATATAGGATTAGCATATGGGTTAATAGTGAACCCAATGAATGCATATGATGCATGGTAGAAAATTGGCAGCATAGCCTCTTCTTATTAAAAGTGCATGTAAATAAATTTTGGTCTTTGTATATTTAAAAAATCAAGTAAATTGAAATAAGCCTACCGAGGCATGAAAGGCTTTGATAAGCTGACATTTAAATTTATCAGGATTCATTCAATATATAGAGGCCCACACCACAAGCAATGTATTATGGCGCAGACCCCCTAGTGAAAGTGTCTATGTTGTTATATGGGTTTTCAATCTGGTTATACAGCTATAGGGCTACCTAAGCATGGTCTCTACTAATGGGTCTAGCTCATCATGATCGATTAGATCACTGTTTGATATACCAAAAGGTA
This sequence comes from Excoecaria agallocha, assembly GCA_037975025.1. Taxonomy (NCBI): domain Eukaryota; kingdom Viridiplantae; phylum Streptophyta; class Magnoliopsida; order Malpighiales; family Euphorbiaceae; genus Excoecaria; species Excoecaria agallocha. The sequence goes on along the minus strand of CM075813.1, from coordinate 18,802,857 downwards.
CGAAGCTTTGGCTAGTGGTCTTTCCTAACACTTTTTCACATTGAGTGAATGTAGGATCATGCTTTTAGATTGCATTAGGGTTAACAAAAGGATGCCTAACTTAATTATAAAGCCCTAGCATAAATACAGTACAATTTTTTAAATAAAGATAAAATTTCTTAAACTTTAAACTCATTTATATTAAATTAACCAAAGGTACTTTCAAAGAAAAATCTCATGGTCTCTAGTGAACTCACCGCTATGACATGCATCGAACACCGTAGGCATCCGGTTTACTCTCAAAAGCCCAGTTTTAGGGTTTGAGACTGAATAAAGATTTATTTACCTCATGAAGGCTAGTCGTTTTGCAACAATTAAAATTTTATTCCCATCTATTATTGATGATCAACCTATGAGGGTGTTTGCTAGGCTCCATAAGGTAGGTATCATAAAGTCGCCACCAAATAAAATATTAGAAAAATGAGTTCTAATCTTATAAAGCCGAAACCAAAGGTAGTTCAGGACCTCACCCTTATTTATTCCTTTGCTTTGCATTATATAAATGAGTTTTAATGATCAATTTATTTTATCTCTTTCCTTACACGAGTTATCATGCTCAGAAAAGGAAAGCACATTGGAAAGCTATAAAGTATGTATATTAAAAGCGGTAAAAGCATGGCGTAGAAAGTATTAAACAACATAAAAAATGTAAAAATAAAATCATACAGAGATTGAGGAATTGATTGAGTTCATTTGGATGACTATGTCGAACCTCGTATGCTTAATTAAAAAAAAGAGTTTTAGGGTGTCTTTTGAACAAAAGTGAGGGACATTTGATCCCTCTTGGCTTTGAAAGAGAATCATATTTAATTAATTTTAAATAAAATAATAGCTTGTGTTTACAAAGAAAAACCATAATTTTTATATATTATTTTATAAGTAAAAATTGGGACATTGGTCTCTTTTATTACAGAAAAATTCCACTCAAACTTTTATAAAATCATTTGATGAGTTTTTAGGTTTATCATTTAAAAATCATATCATTTGTAATAAATAAAGGAAGGCATGAAAAAATAATAAGTAAATTAACATGCATAAATTAGGATATTGATTGATTAGGAAATATTGGTTCCCTCATGTATATTTTATACAAGAATAGTTTGTGTAATTTTTGGGATAAAAAGTGGACATTCGTCCGTTTAATGTGGAAAAGCCCAATTAGTTATGTGGAAACCATTTAATGTGAATTTTCCTAATTATTGTGTAAAAACCATTTATTACTAGGCTATTAAAATGGATTATAAAAGGGGGGTACATAATAATACAAAACCAAAATAATAGATAAAAAGGAAAATAAATCCTAGGCTAATATGCTCCACTACACCCTTCAGTTCTCTAACCCATATGAATGCACTTTGGAGATTTAAAGGAATAGAAAATGATATCAATAAATAAAATGATCAATGAAATAAATTAAACAAGTAACAAATAATCAGGACTAATCCAAAGTTAAATAAGAAACTTGTTTGAAAAATATTAAATAAGACAAAACTAAATAAATAATAAAATGCATAATGCAATCCGAGATTCATGCAGCATGCATAGGCATGCATATGCTAAAGTGATAAATAAATACAAGAATTAAATAAATATCTAAACAAAATAATAATAAAAAGAAAAAGTTAATTAAAGTATATTACATATTTAATGTAAATAACAAAGATGACATTAAAAGGATGGCAACAATAATTAAAGTAAATGGCAATAATAATGACAATACTAATAATGATAAAGTTAAAATAATTGAATTAAAGGGAATTAAATATTCATATATATGCAAATAAAAACATAAACAAATAATTATAACTACCAATTAATTAGACAAAAGAAGTTAACATAAATAAAATAGGGATTAATAAAAATATAAAATGAATATTAGTATAAATGATAAAGTTAACATAAATAAAAACATAATAATAAACTTAATATAAATTTAGTATATTATAAGAATAAATAATATTTAAAATATATTGTAAATTAAGATTAAATTAACAAACAAGCAAACAACAATTATATG
>CM075813.1:18688466-18800601 GCA_037975025.1 Excoecaria agallocha | reverse complement strand
TTTTTACTCATGTTTAGCCACAGTGCAATCTGTAGAAGTCTTTTTTTTTCCTCCTTCTGATTGTTTGTTAGTATGGATTTGAAATTTTTAGAAGTCCTTTCTTTTCCTCCCCCTGAATGTTTGTTAGTATGGATTTGAACTTTTTAGAAAAGTAAATATAAACCATAAAAAGGATCAACAATTTGGTAATTGAATTATATTGGTCGAATCAATGGGAAAATGTCAAAATGAATATTTCTCAACTTCCTTGAAAATTCATATTTTGTTGCAGTAAGTGCCATCCTAGTTTGTGCATTTCTTTGCTACTAACTTGATAAACAATATGCTATTAACAGCTGGCCTTTCCAAGACTGCTTCATATGCTTCAGCTTGCAAACACATGGGTACTTGTCTTGGGTTTCATCTAAAGAGGTGATGCTGTCTTCTGCGTCTTGGTTTTGTTTCGTGCTTTCAACTGTCAGGTTCGTCTTTGCCATCCTTTGTGATTGCAAAACTTTCTTCATTATGTTTTGAATCTCTAAACTTGTTTCCATCCTCTAAACTTGTTATGAATCTCAATGTTATATTGTGACATAAGAGAAAGACAATGTGTTGGCCATAACAAACTTAGTAGATTGAAGTCTTTATCCCATACATGCCAAAATGGTAAATAATGTCACATGCTTCCGAAAATGGTATTTAATTTAATTGGTGGAATTATATTTTTTTGAGGTTCATATGCTGACTTTTTGAAGTGTATATATTTACACTTGAAGGACATATAATTTTTCTAAGGTTTGTTCTCAAAATATTTGTAGATTTAGTTAATTATTTATAATAGAATTATATATTTTCTGGCATAATCATTTTTGTTTCCTTTCAATTTTTGGTATGGACAAAACATTGAAGTACAAAATTGACTACGAAGATTCGAAATAACATTAGATTTTTGGCTAGATAGAGAAGCATTATCTTATTTTGTTATAGATTTTTTTTTTTTGCAAAAGGGCTGTATAAATAATGCATTGATTTTTTGGATGATAATTTTATATACGTATCAATTACAAATTATCTATGAATGTATTATATTATTAATTGTCTATGCTTTTGAGCAATCTTAATTTAGATGCTCTAGTTGTGATACTAAATTAAAAATACAGGGTAAAAAGAATGGTCTCTAATTAAAGTTTTATGGTCTTCAATCTATCATATGGTCCTATGATTATTACTTTTAAGGATGGCATTTCCTTTCTTTATTTATATTTTAACGATCGGATTTTAATATGGTCCTTAAAAATTTACTATCAATATTACATTTTTAAGGACCGGATTTTTGGCCCATATTTATTGTAATGATCAGGTGACTTACATTATTAAGGACGGTAAAGCCGGTCCTTAATACTAACTGGGACAAGTTTTTATCCGGTCCCTAATGATTTTTTGTGGACTGGTCCTTAAACATTTACGGTTGTTATTATATTTTTGTGGACCATATATCTGGTCCTTATTAACTCTAAAGAGCACATGACTTACATTATTAAGGACAGGAAAACCGGTCCTTAATATAATTTAGGGACCAGTTTCTTACCCGATCACTAAAAGTTTTAAGGACCGGTAGATATATCTCGTCCTTAATTATCATTAGCGACAGAGCCCTATAAGGACGGGATAACAATCGGTTTTTCCCATCCTTATTAAGTTTTAGGGACCAGATTGGCACTTTTAAGGACTAGATTTCCCATCCTTGAAAGCCTTTTTTCTTGTAGTGTTCCATTAAAGAGGAAGAGAAAAAGAAGTGGAAGAAGAAGAGAGAAAGGAAAGAGAAGTTGTTAGTTTTGACATTGAAAACTTACTGGAAATAATGGATTCAGGATTAGGTCACACTCTTTTCATTAAAGTTGTTAAAAAATTAGTCTAGTTTCTATCAAAATTAGATTCATCTCAATATGAGCTATACAGAGGGAGTTATTCCCAAATAACTATAAACTGGTCAAGGTGCAGGGACAAATTCAGGTCATCTACTTTCAAGTCTAATTTTGAGAAACTTAAGGATTGAATTAGGTTTAGCCTTCTTCATCAATGTTGTATATCTATTTCTTAAGATTCAAATAGTATTTTAATCATCTAATTATAAAGTTTGTAGGCTGAGATAAGGCCATGACAATCAATACTGCTCTAAGTTTTTGAAATCAATTTCCTCATTTTGCCTTTTTTTAAAAGAGACAAATGGGCCGAGCTCGAAAAAATTTTATTTTAAAAATATGAAAAAATCGGGGAAAGCCAAGCACTTCCATTCTTTGTCTATTATGAGAAACCACTTCCTTATTAGGTAATTTTGATTAGGAGATACCCCAAGATCTAGTGTCTACAGTTACCCCCAACTTCAAGGAACTTAGTAGGCTAGTACCTAGGTTAGCCAAAGTTTAGAATGAAGAATAGAAGATACGTACCTAAGGTGGTGGGCTTCCAATTATGTTAAACACGTACCACTCGAGGCCTTGAGTGTTTGGTTGGGTAGTTACCATAAGCTTATCACTATGAGAGAATAGCCATTTAGCAACAAAAAATATCAATTTTTGGTTGCTAATAAAAAAATAGCAATAAATCAGTAGTTGCTAATTTGACGGTTGCTATTTTTTAGCAACAAAAATTTAATTCTGATGCTAAATTTAGTAATGGAATTAAATTTTCATTGCTAAATCCAACCAATACAGCTTCGGATAATTAGTCAAAATTAGCAATGGAAATTTTTTTCCATTGCTAAATTTAGCAGTAGAAATTCATTTTACATTGCTAAATTCACCCACTAATAAAAAAAATTAATGACGGTGAAATCTATCACCTTTCCATCGTAAAAAATTATTACAAATTTTTAATTATTATTTCCAACTTAGAATACATATAAATATCATATTACAAAACCATACTTTCCTTAAACAATCTTTAAGCAAGCACAAATAACCAAATTTCACAAATTATTACATTTCCAATTTAGTTTAGCTTGAAACAACAGTACTTTAGATTGGAAGTCAACCAAAATACTAATCTTATAACAAAAAAGGCATTTTTTCATTTGAAGAATATTAAAAAAAGTAGAAAAGAAAATAGCATTATTGAAGAAAAAATGGAAAGTTGAGAGAGGGAAAGAGACTCATGAGATTCGGCAATACTTGACAATCATAATACAAAAATAAGAGCACTGTTAGCACCTATTTTTACTAGTGAAAATGGGCATGCCTTTCAACAATCATAATCCAAACTTGTAGTCCAAAACTAGCATTTTCTGGATGTTCTTACCATATGAAAAAATCAAATCAACCCAAAAATGTTACTAACATTAGTTACCAGACTATCCAAAGCATCATCTTAGATTCCACTTTATCATGTCCACAACTTACTACTACATTAAGTTTAGTTTTAGAAGATAAATGGTAATAAAAAACACATCAAGGGAGAATGTAGATGCAAGGAGTAAAATAAGCATAAAAATCCAGAGAATATATATTCATCAACATAGTATTTTTCTCTAAGCATTTTGTTTAATACTAAGTGGATGCAAGGGAAAATGTGATATTTACCTAATTATGCCAAATTAAGCAAATTGTTAACCTCCTTAGTTGCTTTATAAAACAAAACGATGTACAATTTATCACGCATGAAATTTGAATACATTACCCTATGCAAAAGTTTGTCTTTTTTTTTCTGGTATTCAATACAAAGCTCTATAATATACAGAATTCTTATTCAAATGATTGGACCTGAATACAGAAACTATAAATGTTGACAATAAGATCATTTGCATTCTTTCGATATGAAAATCGTTACTCAACATGTACCTGCTATAACTTCATTCTTACCCCATGCATAGATTGTATACATTAGATGAATTGTATCAAGCCATCTATCAAGGGATTCCCAAGAGTCAGCAACCAGAAGGAAAATTAGGAGCAAAAGTAATGTTAAACCATTGTTTGAATTACTGTCAATAAAATATGATATTTGTTTTGTTCACTCTCCTTTCTCTTTATTTTGGAGAGAATAAAAGTGAGAATATAGAGTAAATTTTCACTCTCTCTTCCCTTCTTTCACTTAAGTTTCTCTCTTTCATTTATTGTCCAAATAACAGAAAGTAAATTCAATTTAATTTACTCTACCCTAAATTCCCTCACATTCTATCTAAATCATAAAAGCTAAAGTTATAGTGGTTTGCAGAAATTAATTTAGTCCCATCCAATCCTTTTTAGGTAAGCAGGTCTTAATGCAATCAAAAGAGGGAGAATAATCTTAAGAAATTTAGTTTTGAGATTAAATTATGAAGCTCAAGAAATCACTTTTCATAATATTCATTGCATGTAGGAGACTTATGAGTTGCTGATGAAAAGTGCTCCTAAACTTTCAGAACTGTTTATCACATTTATGCTTAAAAGATACAAAATAGTAGACTATTTGGATAGCTAGAGCTTCTGAATGATCATTATACTAACACTAGCTACATGAGTTGGAAAATATTTTTCTTACGGATGTCTCTAACTTCTTTAAATAAAATTGTAGTTTTTTAATTCTTTTTTTAAAAACATTAAAAGAATGAGAAAAAAATGAGCAATTGAGCCATTAATGATTGCCTTTTCTTTAAAAGCATCCAGGACAAATCAATATATTCCATATAAGCAATTGAACCACCAATCTAAAAGGAAATTTAAAGCATTATATAATGCATGATGGGATTTGAGTTCCATCATAAGGCACAAAAAATAACAAGATGGACTGAACAAAGGAGATTTTTTTCAAAGAAAATAAAAAACCTATTTAAGTAGGAATTCTATAATTGGTCTAGCACATAATTTGGAAAGTAAAAATACACTTGTACCTGTTGAAGTCCTTCATGATTTAACACGAATTGTGACCTTCTCTAATTACTATAGGGTGCAATAATTTCCTTATTGGTAACGCAGTTAGATATCAAACTTTAAGATACGGTAATGGTAACTGTGAACAATTAAGAGTTGTTAGATAAAATAATTTACATGAAAACCATAACAGCATATTTAGCTTTTTTGGATAGTATTAAATTGCCACATCATGTTCTACTTTGTGGCATATGAAACCATCAATAAAAAAATAAGATTTACTTGAAATACAAAATAAAATATTTTGATAAAATATTATTAACAAGGTCGTGAAAAGTTCATTGAAAGCCAAATAGACTGCATAAATAAGGGTGAGTACCTATCTTTTTCTACCCTAAAATCCAGTTTTAAAGCTATAGTGATTTTGCACATTACACAAAAATTGTATTAGCATTACTCATAACAAGCATAAGATGTAAAGGATAATTCAAGGGTCAGGTAAAATTTTACTTATGAACTAACAAAAAAAACAAATGCAAATTCCATAGAGTTTCTAGGGCTTGTATCTCATCCAGCAATTTCAGCTCTAAGAAAGGAACCAAACCAATATTCAAAGAGTAATGTCACATCTATCAAATGAGAATTTAGTTAAGACACCAGTACAACACTAAGAACTTGCACAAGGAATAAGTATTTGAAGATTTAAAAACATTAAATTATCATTTGAGAAAAAGTAAAATGACCATTGAAAGCACAAGTCGAAGGGCACTGTTGTATACCTATAATAAAGAAATCAAAAGAAAGTTAACCTGATAATTAAAATCATTACCATTTCAAATGGAGGTTAGTAATAGAGAATGTATGCAACAATTTATGCCATATTTATGCAGATAAACATCACGATTGGAGATAGATTATTTTGTAAGTTCAGAAAAGGACATAAAAAACCATGGACTGGAACCAAACTTGAGGAAATTGATTGAGAACCCAATATATGAAGACATACAGAATAATTTGGTTTCAATACATGAGCAGCATCAATGTATATAGCTAATTGGCTATACACTCATTGGGAAAAACATCGTTAGGATTGGTTGCACCTCCAAGTCGTAACGTGCCCTCTGCCAATCAATACTAAAATTAAAAACAAAATGGCTAAGATAAAAGCCTCATTTGATTAACATGGGATGAAAGAAATAAAAAAAATAAATAAATAAATTATTAACCACTTGACCAGGAAGTAAACGAAAAAACTAAAATCGTAGTAAACAAAAATAAACTTTGGAAAGAATCAATAGCATGATTATCACTGGCAATGAACATTTAATTAGTACAAAACTTTGAACCAAATTCCCCAACTTAAAAAAAATTAAACCATAAAAAGGTTAAAAAAAGGAAAATGTCATAAACTAGAGCAAGGCATATGTAGGAACGAATAGCATCATCGCTAGCATCATAATCCACTTCTAGTATTTTATAATAATCTTATACTTCTAATAAATAGCACAAACCTAGAAAAATTACCACATTGTAAGTTCGTAAGAATTTAAAAAAAAGGAGAGAGAAGTGGAAAATGGGATTACCTTCGATGAGTGGGATTTAAAGGGAAAAAATAAGAAATTGAGGAATGAAAAAGACAAAAATAAGATTTTATTATTAACTTTATGCACTGGGTAGAGAAAAAGAAATGAAGAAAGTGAATGGAATAGAAGAGCATTATCTAGCGTTTAATAAGTACTAAGATATCAAGCTTTTTGAACTGGTATTTGATAAATCAACAAAAGCAGTGATTTGGAAGATTCAGCAACATCGAGTAAATTAAAAATCAAAAAATCAGAGAGAGGGGAGATAGAGAAGAGATCGAGAGGGAAGAAGAGATAAACTCTCAACACTTACTTAACTAATCATCAAAAATTGGAAGCTGCTGAGATCGAGGCAAAGTGAGAGGGCCAAGGGTCCCAATCAGGGATAAATAAAGACCCAAACGGGGTCAAACCTGTACTAGCCGCTACTGTAACCCTATAGGCATGCCTATCTATCCACAACCAACTTTTAATCCAGGCATTATTCAATTCATATAATACCCGAATCAATTCTGGAGTTCAGTCATCATATTTATCATATAGAAAGACCATTCATGCAATTATGCATTTTAATCAAAATAGTATACTTTAACCAATAGCTTATTAATTCGGTGATGCATAAATTTATATATAAATATATAGAGCGACATAGGCATTATTCATAGGAAATCATGTATATTCATCTACAATTGTAATACAATTTCATACCTGTTCAACCTTTAAAGTTGATAACGTTCAAATAGAGATGTAACATATTCAGGAGTAGCTTATTATAATGGGATAAAGAGAAAAGTATAGATAAAGATAAGAAACAAATGCTTATTGTCGTGCTTGCGGCAATAGTCGTGCCTACGATATTAATCACACTCACGACAACAAGCAATTGCCGAAATGAATATTCCTTGATATCACGCTCATGATAGTAGTCATGCTCGCGACACAAAGCAATGGTTCAAAAGTTTCCATGCTCATTGCTAAAAATCATGTAAGCTAGTTAAGAAAATCAACTTGTACCTCAATTTAGGCATACCAAACCATTTTTTTTGAAAGAGTTGTCTTCTACAAAGTTTTAACCCTATGTTTCTAGTTTATAAAAAAGTAAAAATTATCTCAATCTGACTAGTATATCTCCAGATATCTCATAAAAACCACTGACTGCTCCTAGTGACAGGGCAACCATCCAATCCCGGATTCAAGCCTATTTTTATCCATCATGAAAATTGATTCAAGTTCTGTGTTCTTCATATGAAATGAAGATATGTGAGTCTTGTTTCATATTCAATTAGAATTTATCAATTTGAGTTACGAGAACCCAAGATATCAATAAATAACTCATGAATGGTCAAATGAACTTTACAATAGTTTTTCCCTATCTTCAACAAAACTTCCCACTTTGGTTTCTAGTCAAGTCGAACCTCACTTTTTCATGATAATAACATGTTATAACATCAATTATCTCAATACAAACATCATATGCATATAAATCACACACAAAAATAATGAAGAGTTCCCATACCTTAATAAGCTCTACCAATCTCTCTCTCTTCCTTATCTTTCCCTTTCATCCTCTCTATCTTTGCTTTCTTCCTATCTTGTTCATCATCTCTACCATCTATAGCCTTTCCCTTCATTGGAGCATCATTTATTTTCATATAATTAAGGAGAAGAGAAAAATAAAAGAAGAGAAGAAGAAGAAAAGAAGAATAAAACACAAAAATGAGTTTTTATGGCCAAGTATGGCCAGCCAAAAGAAAGAAAGAAACCAGATTTCCTTCTCTCCTTCTTAGCCTCCCAATTGTCAAATCCTTATTGGTGATTTAATAAAAATCTTGGAAAAATGCATTTTGGTCCCTCTTTGAATTTATGTTTCTTACTTTAATATATAACCTTTCACTTATTACATTTCTACCATAAAACTTTTACTTTAACTTTTCAGTTATATCCCTAATTTACAATTTTCCTTTAATTAACCACAAAATCAAACTCTGTCTTATTAGAAATGACCATCTACCCCTCTTAGGGTATCATTCAGGGTATTACATATTATATGTGATGTATGAGCATGACAACCATGCATATGGTGCATCGAATGGATAATTATACAATGTATACATGCGATAATATGTGATACGTAAGATACACATAACATATGGACATGCTAGATTTACATATGGTGCATGACATATGAATGTATTATATACATAATATATGGTGAATATGTTATATGTTGGTGCATGAGAGTAATGCACATGAATGACACATATATGACTTGTGACTCAAATGTTAGCATAAAACACAATGATATTAATATACGAGTGATGCATAAGCATGACATGCATATAATGCATGGAAGAACTCTATGCATGAAGCAAGGCATGCAAGCTAAGGCAGAATGTGCATTTTATAGCACATAAAATGAAATATAAACATTTTTATAGTAAAAAGAACTTACACATAAAATGCCTGTGTTTCACATTATTGTATCATTATTTTTGTTTCACACAAAATGAAATGTATGCAAATACACATTTTATATATCCCAAAATTAAGCATACCAAATTTACAAGTTTTAATTTTTACTACATGAAATGATTTGTGTAAGCAAAAATTATACGCACAAGATAAAGTGCATGAACACCAAGAATGTGTGCACACAAAACATGTACATTTTATTAGTTATTATCATTATAATTATTTTTGTCAGTTTAGTAAAAATGCATGCATGTATATACAACATAAACAAACAAAGGAAAAAGAAAAGAAAAAATCCTCCCAACCTTATTGCTCCCATATAGGAGGTCGTGCAGTCTCTTTCTTAGATGTGATTAGCTCACGGGTTAATAGGGAACCCAGTGAACACACATGATGCACAAAATGAAGCCAGCTATATGGTCTCTCTTAATTGAAAGTACATACGGATGGATTTTGGCCATTATATATTTAAACAATCCAAATAAATTGAAATGCATCCACTAGGGCATGAAAGCCTTTAATTAGCAAATATTTAAGTTTATTGGAATTTATTCAATACAAAAAGACCAATATCTCTATCAATGTATTACGGCGTATGCCCCCTAGTGGAAGTATCTATGCCATTACATAGGCTTTTGTCTATTAATACAGCTTTAAGGCTACCTAAGTATGGTCTCTAATAACGGGTCTAGCTCATTATGAGCATGATGACCGATCGGATTACCATTTGATATGCTAAAAAGAGCATAAAGCTTGGGGTGCTGGTCCTCCCTAACACTTTCTTATGTTGAATGAATGTAAGGTCATGCTTTAAGAATACACTGGGGCTAAAAGAGGGATGCCTAACTTAATTATAAGGCCCTAGTATGAATGTAATGCAATTTTTTGAAAAGAGATAAAATATCTTAATCTCTAAACTCATTTATATTAAATAAACCAAAGATACTTTCGGAGAAAAATCTCATGGTCCCTATTGGAGTCATTATTATGATGCACATCGAACCCTATAGGCATCTGGCTTACTCTCGAAAGCCCACTTTTAGGGTTCGAGATCAGATAAAAGTTCATTTAACATGTGAAGTCTAGTCGCTTCACAATGGCTAGGGATTCAACTTAATCTATGATAGGTCGAGCCTCAAAAAGGTATGAGACAGTTTCTTAGGGTATCCCCATTCTATTGTTAGCGATTAACCTACGAGGGCTTCCGTTGGGCATTATAGGGCAGGTATTATAGAGTCATAACCCAATAAAATATTAAAAAAATAGTTCTAATCTTGTGAAGCCAAAACCAGAGATAGTTCGAACTTCACTCCTATTTATACCTTTGGTTAATGTTATATAGATGAGTTTTGATAATTAATTTATTTCGTCCTTTTCTCACATGAGATATTATGCTAGAAAAATAAAGCGTATTCAAGCACATTAGAAAGCTATGAAGCATGCATATGAAAGCACTAAAGAATATAAAAATAAATATAAACATAAATTATAAATAAATCGGGGAATTAGTTGAATTCATTTAGATGAAGACATTGGTTCTCGTGTGTATATTTAGAAAAAAAAAGAGCATTTTGGGAGTATTTTGGATAAAAATGGGATAATTGATCCCACATAGCTTTGGAAAAAGAATCACATTAATTAATTTTAAAGTAAAAGAATCATTTGTATTTCATCAGGAAAAAAACATAACTTATATGTAATTTTATGGTTAAAAATCGAGATATTGGCCCTTTTTATTATAAAAAAATTCCACCCAAACTTGTATAAAATTATTTAATGAGTTTTTAACTTATCATTATGAAAAAATCATTTATTTGCAACAAAAAGGGCATTAAAATAATAATAAAAGATGACATGTATAAATCGGGCCATTAATTAAATTGAGAACATTGATTTCCTTTTGCATATTTATGAAAATTTTTTGTGTAATTTTTGGAATAAAATAGGATAGTGATCCATTTTATGGACAAAAATAAAATTTCTCAAGTAGAAAATATTTTAGGTGTTATTTTTAATTAAAACGTGTAAAAAGTTATTTTTTACCTAGCTATTACATATTTGCAGAAGTAAAAGGAAAATTAAAGGGAAATTAAATAAAGGCTCAAACGATATAACGAATAGCAAAATAAATCCTAATCTAGTCTACTCCTTGTTTTCCTTCGACCCGACGAGACTCGGAAGGGAGTTATACATATAAAAATATGGCAGAAAAAGATAATTAGTGCATCATGATAAAAATGGCAATAAAAGTAAAATACTAATATTAATGATAATATTGAATAATAAAAATTATAATATTGTCATTAAAACAATAAAAATATTTACAATAATAAAATCGACACAAATTAATAATATCAAAAATTGTAATAGTAATAAAATAATTAACTATATTAAAATTAAAGATAAAAAGACTAATATTGACAAAGCGTCAACAATAGCAACAATCATATTAATGCAATATTAATAATTATAACACAACAACAACAACAACAACAACAACAACAATAATAATAATAATAATAATAATAATAATAATAATTACAATTAAAAATATTATCATTAAAGACAAAATCAACAATAAAAAAAATTAACAAAATTAGCAAGACAATAACAATAATAATGCAAATATAGTAATAATAATCATAATTTAACAATAATACCAATTAAGTAATAAAATTCGTAAAAGATAATTAAACATTAAATTAACAATAACACATTTAAAATATATACTAAATATGCTAACAACAACAATAAAGAAAATAACACTAACTTTTAAAATAATAGCGAAAAATAATAATACAATAAATAAACTAAAAAATTAATCTAATATACTAAACAAAGAATTTACAAATTAACAATTAACAAAATTCATATAATGAAATAATCTATTTATTAAGCTAATTTTCTAAATTGATTCGCAAAATAGCTAGCAAATTACCACATTTGACAATTAATTAACAAAATTTAATTAATAAAAGAATTTAGCAAAATTAAAATAGATCTACAAAATTAATATAACAATAAATAAAAAAAATTTATTTACATAGTTAATTAAAATTAAATATTAAATCTATTGGTTTTGGGGCTCAAGAATATTATTTTCATTATCGATTCCATCAAAGAATAAGGATTTTGTGCTTTATGGCTTTTTTCCAATTTTTTATGATTTCTTACAATTTTTTAAGTTAGTTTTCTTGAATTTCCATGGAAGAAGAAGAAGAAGAAGAATAAGAAGAAGAAGAAGAAGAAGAAGAAGAAGAAGAAGAAGAAGGAGGAGGAGAAGAAGAAGAGAGATGAGAGAGAAAAAGTCCATAGGGGCTAACTAACCCCTAAAATATCCCAAACGGGATAAGGGTTAAAGGGGATATTTTTTCACATTTTCCCCTATTTCCAAGTTTAAAATGTACTTTGGAAGTAAATCATAGACTTCACTCACAAGTCAAAGCCGTGACTAGTTGGTGTCTCACGGCTTTTGACTTTAACCGTTGACTTTTAACTTTTATCCATTTTTTCTCAGCCAACTGACCTCTAATCACAAATATTTTCTAATTTTTAGGCTCATAAATGCCATTTTTTCAACAATGTGTGTCCTAGAAATTTATTCCCCTATGTCTCAGATTTTCAATGAATAAACAATAACTCAATTGGATTTGTAAACTAGGATTTATGGCCAAAATAGGGATGACTGCTCTTAAAACATTTTCAAGGATATAATTGATATTTTGACTTTGAAAAATTACTAGAAACAATGAGTTTTGGATCATGTCATACTTTCTTCATGAAAGTTGTTAAAAAAAATGAGTTTAGTTCCTATCAAAATTGGATTCATCTTAATATGAGCTCTATTGAGGAAGTTATGCCCAAATTACTTTAGATTGGTGTAGGTGTAGGGACATATTTGGATCATATACATTCAAGCCTAATTTTGTGAATCTTAAGGACTAAATTCGATTTTGGTTTTCCCATAAAAGTTGTATATATATATATGCCTTAAGATTCAAATGGATTTGGAATCATTTAATTATAAGGTCTGTAGGCTGAGATAAGACCGTAAAACTCAAGACTGCTCCAAGTTTTTGAAACTAATTTCCTCATTTTACATTTTTTACAGGAGATAAATGGGCAAAACTGGAAAAAAGTTATTTTTAAAATATTAAAAATCTAGGAAAAGTTTAACACTTCCATTCCTTGTATATTTATGAAAATTAACTTTCTCATTAGGTAACCCTAATCAGGAGTTATCTTAGGACCTAGTATCTATAACTACCGACAACAATTTGGGCTTGATCCCTTTTTATTGTGAATTAGTTAATTTATGAATTAAAGTAAGCATCTTTCGATCTCAAACCCTAAAGGTAGGTCTCCAAGAGAAAACCCAAAAATGACAATGGTTCCAATGTGCATCACACATTCTTTACAACTTTCCAATGTGCTTGAGTGTGCCTTCATCTTCTAAGCATGATAACTTATGCGAGGAAAGAGATAAAATAAATTGATCATTAAAACTCATTTATATAATTCTAACCAAAGGTACAAATAAGGGTAAGGTCTCAAACTATATCTAGTTTCATCCTTATAAGGTTAGAACTTACTTTCCCAATGTTTTATTAGGTGGTAACTCCATAATGCCTATCTTGTGGTGCCCAATGGATGCCTTATAGGTTGAGGGTCAATAATAGACCGAAATAAAACCCTATATGTTGCAAAACGAGCAACCTTTATGAGTTAAATAAACCTTTATCTTGTCTTGAACCCTAAAAATGGGCTTTCTAGAGTAAACTAGATACTCATAGGGTTCGAAACATGTCACAATATGGTCAAGCACTGACCCTTCATAATTTTCATATTTGAGAATAATTTGTAGTCCATATGTGCAATTAGCCCAAGTGAGGTACTAGGCATCTCATAATGCACTACCTTGGCTAAAATGGTGTCAATACCCCCCCCCAATGAGATTTTCTTTATGATCCTGAGATGCCACTAGAGGTCCTCAATCTTCCTCCGTAAATAATAAGAACCATTGAACCTAATCCCCTTCACCATACATCTCAAATCAGCACCTTTGTTGAATTAACACCGCCAACACCTTAAAGATGCCCATAAAATGGTAAAACTAGGAACCAATAAAGGATAGGTAAGGCTTGGTTCTTAAAGTGATGGGCTTTCATCATCTTGGTTACATAAGTAGTTGGCTTAACATTATTCATTATCATAATGCAGTTCTCTCGTGGCGTGGAATCTGGAAGCCCTCATTCACTACCAAAAGGAAATATGTGATATTATATAAATTCCCTGAAAGTGATCTTGTATTTCTTTCTACCTAGTTGAAATTGTACAATGCCATTGTCATTCTTATTTGAGTCAAATGTGCACTAAATGATAGTGGAGAAGTCCCCTAGTCAAGTTTAGGTACACTTCTTTTTTTCTTAAAGAATTCGGTCCACCTAATGTTTGCAATCAACTAATGAACTTCGCCCTTCAGATTGCCACTAACTAGGTCCACATAAAAATCATCCAAATACACTGGATTCACATATACAGCCTTTAAAAAGTACTCATATGACTTGTGTATGTTCTGGTCCATATAATAAGTCATTTGGAAACCAGAAAAACTTCACCCTGCTTTAGTGAGCGTACATTTAGAAGCCACTACCAAATAGCCAAAAAGAGCATGTAGGTTCTAAAACATGGCTCAATCAAAATTATAACAAGAAAGTGAAAGAACAACGTATATTCTCATAACATAGAAATTAATACTAAAGGAAGGAAGCTAAGATAAATTCCAAGAATCACATTGGTTGCAAGAAATGTAGATGCATGACAAGAATATCATAAGTAAGTAATTTTAATCATAAAAAATAAATACTAAAAGAGGCAAAATAGAGCATACGTGTCTCATTATTCATGGTGAACAATGCAAAAATAAATATTCATGAGATTTATCTCAACATAGAGAAATATCGATAACTAGGATCAATCAACACATATGAAATAAGAAAAGTTGTGAAATAATACGAAAACCATGGGTAGGACATCACTGAGGTATTTCATGAAACAACTGGTAGGCAAAAAAAGTGAAGGTTAAATGCAATAAAATCTAGATAATTTTTATGCCCGAAAGCAATTTTACATATCATCAGCTATAGAAAGCCACATTAAATCATTCCCATCATTAAAAATGTCATCAAATTATAATAAAGGTGTTCAAAATTGAACCTTAGAAATTCATAAAAGAAAGAGGAAAAAAAAAGACAATCCCTGGAGAATAGAGAATGCAACTTACTTGGATTTGATTTCCTAAAAAGAGGAATGGAGTTTGTAAAAATTAGAGAATTAAGAGAAATGTAAGAGGTGAGTTGGAAAAGAGTAATGGCACAATTGAAAATCAAAGGGTTTTAAAAGATTTAAGTGACCTAGCAGGACCACATAACGTCATAGCTAGGTTGTTCAGTTTTATATTCAAAGTGGCATAGTGACCCAATCAAGCCATAAGACATTCCAACCGGGTGGATTTACATTTAAACAAATGTAAAGCAACTTTTTCTCAAATATTTACTAAACTCTTTAACTCCCATGTTCACATTATTGAATTACACACCAACTCACATTAAAACTCAAGCAATATACCATGGAAACACTCTAAATCCAATTATATAAAAAGTACCAATTAAAGTACTTCATAAATTGAATTATGCCTCATTTAAAGTCCCATATTTCAGCCAATCAATTAAGCAAACCAACACCCTAAACTCATGAACTGCTGGAGAAAAACACTTAACTTATGAAAACGCAAAGAACACAAATTAACCTTTAAAAGCCTATGAAAATCAAACTAAAGCAAGTTTAGAAATAGTAGTTATGAATTTTTAAAGTCTTAAGCTAAACTTGTAGAATTACCTTACTAGTTAAGAAGAATAAAGGTTACATCAGCAATCTCAACTTGCCATGCATTGTAAGGCTTAAGATGGTTCCTGTTTAGCTTATACTTTCGACTATCTCTTAAGCTTTTTACCATCACTATTCCAAAATTTGTGCTTTTCACGAGTTCATATGGTCCAAGCCATCTAGATTTGAACTTTTTAGGAAATGGATACTAGCAAAACTAACATTCTTGGGATAAATTCTTTTTGGACCAACATTCTATCATGCCAGTGCTTCATTTTCTCCTTATATGCAGCAGCATTCTCATATGATCAAAGTTGAAACTGCTTAAGTTCATTAAGCTATAAAAGTCTCTTCTTACTTGTACCTTTTAAATTGAAATTAAGAAATTTTAATATGCCTTATGTTCAAGTTCAACTGATAAATGACATGCCTTCCTAAAAATAAGTTTAAATGGAGACATGCCAATAGGATTCTTAAAGGTTGTTCTATATGCCCATAGAGCATTATTTAACCTCTGTGAATAATTCTTCCTAAAGTTATTAATAGTCTTTTCAAGGATGGACTTAACCCTATTAGACACCTTGACTTGTCCATTAGCTTATGGATGATACAGGGTTGTGACCTTATGTTTAACACCATATTTTCTAAACAATGTCTTAAACTTATGGTTAATAAAATGTTTTCCACCATTATTAATAAGAGCCTTGGTGCTCTGCATTAAGTAAAAATATTTCTTTTAAGAAATTCCAGTACCACTCGTACATCACATGTTCTAGTAGCTATAGTCTCTACCTATTTGCTCACATAATCTACTACTGCTAAAATATGTTCAAATTCAGAAGAGTTTGAAAATGGCCCCATAAAGTCAATCCACTAAACATCAAAAATTTCTATCTCTAAGACATTATTTAAAGGCATCTCATTATTCTTAGAGATGTTTTCGATACATTGATAGTTATGAAACATAGACATAAAGAATTTAACATCATTAAATAGGGTAGGTCAAAGAAAACATGACTAAAGGATCTTTGTTATAGTAAGATTCAGCCTATGATGACCTCCTGCTTCTCTTATATGGTATGAATTTATAATTTTAAATTGCTCCTCCTTAGGAATGCATCATCTTAGAATATGATCCAGACATAACTTGAACAAATATTGATCATCCTATAACTAAAGCCTCATATCAAATTTAAGCTTTTTCTTCTGCTGCTATGTATACTCTTTCAAAAGATAACCACCTATAAGATAGTTAATAATTTTAGCATACCAAGGAACAAATATAACAAGATAAAAAAAATTGCCCAAATTCTCTCATTGAAAAATAAGTTAAGAATTTTTGCCATTTCGATATGTTCATGATCCAATCTCGATAGATGATCAGCTATAAAGTTTTTAGCTCCCTTTTTATCCTTGATTTCCAATTCAAATTCTTGAAATAGCAGCACCCATCGAATCAATCTAGGCTTTGAGTCCTTTTTGGCAAAAAGATGCCATAAAGTCACATGATCTGACCAAACTATCACCTTAGCACCAAGCAAATAAGCTTGAAACTTCTCAAATGTAAACACTATTACTAGAAGCTCCTCCTCTACAGTTATGTAATTTATTTGCACTCTAGTAAGGGTGTGGCTGGTATAATAAATAGTGTGAAAAGTCTTATCCTTCCACTATCCCTACACAGATCTAATGGAAAAATTGTTGGCATCACACATAATCTCAAAGGGCAACTCCTAATTTGGTGATGCAATAATAAAGCCTAAAATCAATTTATGTTTCAAGGTATTAAAGGCCCAAAAACACTCATCAGAAAAATTAAGTGTAAACTCCTTTACTAAAAGATTAGAAAGTGGCTTTGCTATTTTTGAGAAATCTTTAATGGATCGATGGCAAAACCTGGCATGTCCTAGGAAACTCTTAACACACTTAATGGTTGATGGAGGGAAAAAGTTTTTCAATAACCTCTACTTTGGTCTTATCAATCTCAATTTCCCTCTGCAAAATCTTATGGCTAAGAACTATTCCCTCACATACCATATAATTGTACTTTTCCTAATTAAGCACTAAGTTAGTGGCCTTACATCTATCCAAAACCATATCTAGATTGGCTAGACAGTTATTCAAGCTCCTTTCCATAAATAGTAAAATTATCCATAAACACTTACATAAAATTTTCTATAAAATCATAGAAAATTGCCATCATACATCACTAAAATGTAGTTGATTCATTACATAACCCAAAATGCATGCATCTATAGGCAAATATTCCATAGGGGTAAGTGAAAGAAGGCTTATTTTTGTCCTTGAACACGATAGGAATTTGTATATACCCAGAGTAACCATTTAGAAAATAATAAAATTTATTCAATGCCAAATTCTTAAACATTTGGTCAATAAAAGGTAAAGGGAAATGGTCTTTCCTAGTGGAATTGTTTAGCCTTCTATAATCTATCCATACTCTCTAACCATAGTTGTTCTAGTTGGGATCAATTCATTCAATTTATTTGTTATTACCATCATTCCCCCTTTTTTAGGCACACATTGAAGAATCACCCATTCACTATCAGATATTGGATACATAATACCTCCATCCAAGAGTTTTATTACATTTTTGTTTACTACTTCTTACATGGCTAGATTGGGTCTCCTTTATGGTTAAGCCACAGGATTGTAGTTATCTTCCATCAAAATTCGATGCATGCAAAAACTAGGGTTGATTCCTTTCAAGTCCTTAATATCCCATCCAATTGCTTTGATATGCTTTTTAAGCATCAAAATTAACATCTCTTCTTCAAGACCTGACAAATGAGAAGAAATTATCAATGAGTTAGTATCTCCATTTAAGAAAACATGCTTCAAATGTGATGGTAAAGGTTTTTAATCAAATTTCTTCTCATTTTTTAAGAGTTCTCCTGCAAGATCCTCTTTTTCATGTTCATTATGTTCTTTCTCCAGCTGTTGTCTTAGCTTATTCTCATCTTCACTTAAAAATGTTTTCGATAATAGAGTGTATTAAATAACTCTTTAAAGGGTCATCGAGTAGCAACTCTTCTTACATCTCTTCGACACAATCTTAGATAGAACCATGAATTAAATAGCTTCTTTAAAGTCATAAGATGGATGTTTCATCACTCTATTGACATTGAAGACCATTTCTTCTTTATTGAGCTAAAGTGTTTTTGTTTGTCCATGTTCCTCAATTAAAGCCCTTGTAATGTTCAGGAATGGTCTTTCCACTATCAAATGGACCTTTTTTTCTTCCTTATTCACCATAACCACAAAGTCCATATGGAAGATAAAATTTCCAACTTTAACCAACAAGCCCTCAATAATCCATTTTGGTCTTTTTATCGATCTCTTTGTTAGTTAAGGTGTCATGCGAGTTTCCTTAATATTACCTAAGTTTGACTTCTTGCAAATTGAATAGGGAATTAGATTTATACTCTCACTAAGATCACATAAAACATTGCCTATAAAATAATCTCCTCACTTATAAGGCAAGGTAAAACTACCCGAATCCTCTTAGAAATTTTGGTAGAGATCAAAACATTACATTTTTCTAATAGTTAAATAATTCCTACCTCCTTTAGCTTTTTTTTTATTTGAGCAAAGTTATTTCATAAATTTAGTATACTTAGGTATATGAAGAAAAGCTTCAGCAAATGGTACATTCACATGCAACTTTTTAAATATGTTAAAAAACTTATCTCATTGCTTATTATTTTTCTCTTTCATAGGTAATAAAGGGAAAGGTAATCTATATTCATCTACTAAAGTAGCATTAGAATTCAAAATCACTTTCCCTTTATCATTGGAAGGTTGTACCTCATCAAAAATTTTTGAGTTAAAATTACTTACCTGCATTGTTGGCTACACCTCAACTAAAAAAGACATATTTAACTGTGCATTATCTAACTACTTACCACTCCTTAATGAAATTGCCTTAGCTTTATTCTTTGGATTTCTATCCACGGTAGATGGAAATGTCCCTTGTGCTCTATTTTATAAAGAATTGGCCAATCGCTCTAATAGAATTTCAAGATTCCTTATAGAAGCATCTTAATTTTGGTTCCATTGCTCTTGAGCTTTTCACCTTGAGTCTTAAATATACATAAACTATATTTGACTAGTCATGAAATTAGCAAACATCTCTTCAATACTTGGCTTTTTATCTTGGGGTATAGGTGGCCTTACTTGAAAACTAGATGGCTGGAAATTTTAGGGAACTCGTATATGTTGGTAAGGTGCTTATAAAGGTTGGTAGGTCTGATGGTAAGTAAGATTTGGGTTTCCTTAATGACTTATTTTTGGGTTGAATAGAGCTTTCACTTGATTATTAGAAGATGAAGCTTGGTTTACATCCATCCAAGAGATATTTAGGTGGTTTCTCTAACCTAGATTTTACTGGTTGTTGTAAGGATCATTATTCTTGAAATTATTAATAGCATTGACATCCCCATTTCCTTGAGTCTATACATCATTCACCTTTGGTTCACTTACTGCATTACTTCTATCAAAACCTCCACTTTCTTGAGAAACTGCTACAACATTTTATACTTAAGTCCACTTAACTCTTTCTTAAGGAGTTCCCTTTTAGCTCTTAGGATGGCTACTTCATCCATACTATGCATACCTTATATCTTAGTCATGGCCTTTGTGCTTGCCTATTATACCTCATTCATAGCCATCACATCTAGCAATAAGAAGGCCTCCTCTGGAATCTTCTTTATGAAACTTCCACCTAAAGCTATATCCAAAAGAGATCTAGTGTTTGGTTAACACCTACATAAAAAGTAGACATTAATTGATGCATTGCTATCTCATAATGGGGATAGCTTTTGAGAAGCCTCCTAAACCTCTCCCAAACATCATAAAAAGGCTCCTCAAAGAGTTGCTGAAAATTATATATGTTGTTCCTAATAGTCACTATCTTGGTAAGCAAAAAGAACCTACTAAGAATTTCTCTTACATCTGCTCCCAAGATCAAATAGACTAACTAGACAAAATTTGTAACCAGTCCCTTTCTTTGCTAACAAGAGTAAAAGGAAAGAATTTTAATCTAATGCATCCATAGAAACTCTTTGGATCTACATGGTGTTGTTTATTTCCAGAAAAATGCCTAAGTGTTGAGTTAGGTCCTCAATGGGTATGATTGGATTTGTTCTTACCATGCACTATTAACACTTAAAAAGAATAAAAGAATAAATAAATAAATGAAAGAATGAAAGAATAAAGAAAAAGAATGCAAACAATATCCACTACAAAATCTAAAATAAATGCCAATCCCCAGCAATGGTGCCTAAAACTTGATTGGTGTCTAGCAAGTGTACTAGAGTGGCTAGTAATATAGAAAAATGTAATTAAGACCCTTAAATATCATACCCAATAGACTGTAAATTTTAGATTATGAAATAAAGATTATGTGAAAGAATTTCCAAGCTTTAGAGTGTGATTATTAACTAAACTAGAATAATTAAACCAACTAAATAAATTGAAAATAGAGAATAAAATTAAAATCAATTAAAAATAGAGATTAACTAAATAATGGTAAAATTAATTACTAAAGACCTTTTGCTAAAGGAACTATTAACCTTGCTTCATACTGAAAGTGATTCGATCTAAAATAATACAGGTTTATTATGGAAAACTGAACTAAGTTCAGATATCTTATTCAGAATACCCTACTAGAATATTAGATTCCCTGGTTAAGAACAATCAAATATATAACATAAATCTCAATTTTAGATTCCTCAATTTTGATTAAATCTCCTTTGGAAAAATGTAACATTAATCTATTAATAATTTAAATTCTTTAATCCAATACTTATGATCATAAAATTACATCTCTATTTCTAGAACATAAAAATATAATGACGCAAACATATTAGAGAAAATAGTATGTATGTGTGTATGTATGTATGTGTGTGTGTGTGTGTGTGTGTGTGTGTGTGTGTGTGTGTGTGCGTGTGTGTGTGTGTCATTGATCAATACTTAAATTCACATTCAATCATTTATTCTATACATTAAACACAAATCAAATTATAATAAATGATATAGATGAGTAAAGGAATTATGAATAACAAACTTATATTGAATTTAAGCTCAATAAAAAGTCATAACAATAGAAAAAATGAGGGTTTAAGTTTCCCTCAACAAAAGAAAGAAACTACTTATTGTTCATTATTGAAATTAAGCAAAAGAATGAAAAACCAAATACTATACTCATAAGATGAACTCTAACTTGATCTTTAGCTCTTGAAAACTAGCAGAGAAAAACTTGAAATTAACTCTAAAAGAATGAAACTCATCTGAAGAACTATACTTAAGTGAAAATTCTAAGTCTCAATATATGATGATAAAACACTAAAAGACCTAATATCCTTCAAGTCCAGCTACCACTAAGAGTCATTAAGCTGTTGAAAATCTTTCAATTTAACAAAAAAAAGTTTAACTTAACTCGGTAAAGCCACTTGGTGTCCTAGATGAGTTAGCAATCTCTATTTCCACATTTCAAAGGTGACCCGATCGAGCCAATTGGTGTCCCAACCAAGTAAACAACTATTAGATTGAATGTGAATTACTTCATATGACCCAGCTGAACCATTCCCTGTCCTAACTAGGTTAATTTCCAACTTTTGGTATTTAAATCTGCAAAATCAACACAAATTAACTATAAACTCTAAAATTTTTAAGCATATTAAATTTAAACATAAATTACATAAAATTAACACTAAAACACACTTAAAAACACACAAAACATGGGTATAATTTGGAAATATCAGTCATGCACATCCTATGTTAAGTTGCATGCCATGTCATATGCACTTCACCATGCTACACTCTCCTTCCTCATACTTTATATACATACCATTATACATGAGGTATGTCATGAAAATATGTCTTATCCTTTGTAGATTATTATACCATCTGCCATATGTAACCTATACCATGAACAAACATGTCATATATCATGGACATATATTCCCATACCATATTGTACATTATGTATATATCCTATTCATCATATACTCATGTGCCTATAACATGACATACATCAGATGCGTATGCCACTCATTGTATATTTGTCCTATACCATAAGTTTTTTTACAGACATCTTGTACTTTTGCGTATGTGATTTTTTTACCGTACCATATAACATGCATCATCATGCCATATCTTATGCACATTATATCACATCACATACACACACTATCATTGTGTAAGTCATGTTATATACATATATGTTGTATGTCATATGCATTCATTCTTATACCATGTCACACCCTATGTACATATACCATCATGCTCAAAACATGCCAAATACATATACATCGTGTGTCATGTACATTCATTCTTATATTGTACCACATTATGTACACACACCTTCATTATACATTGTGTACATATACATTGCTTGTCATGCCATGTTAAACTTTGTTTTTTATTCTCCCATCATATACCATACATATTCTCCACATACATTATGTAAACATGTTCTAAAAAATAAAATTTATACATCCCATTTTATGTGCAAAACATTATCATACAAGCAATAAATGTGTACATTTTGCTCTGTACATATAATTTTTGGTATAAAGTTATGGCATTTGTCATTCTAACCCTCTAATTTTTCAACCATCTTAAACTACTCACCTAGGTGGTTTAAGGGATTTAGCAGCCACCCTATTAGGAATTTTTTATTGTAGTAAAATTCAAGCAAGTTAGAACTGGGTTCAAGGTTAGATTTGAATATAGATAGAATTTAAAAGCAATCGACATAATACTTAGTAGAAACAGTAATAGCGGACCCCTTATAGAAAATTGGTACTTCTAACTCCTATAATCTGGATGAAAGATTTGAAGACCTTGAAAAGAGAGTTATGTTGATAGTAACTAGACTTATAGTTGCACTGGATAAAAAGGATTGATGACCTTGAAAGGAAAACCATTGCCGAACTTACGGCTAATTTAGCTTTAATCTCTAGCACATAACTTTTGATACCAAATAATGCAATACGCTTAATTATTTGGCATCATTGGTCGAGTAAAGAATTGGTGAATGATTATAAGTTCTTTAGGTATACATTTATGGAAGGTGGAAATCACAGCAGTAACCATTGAAGTTGTGATAGTATTGGAACTGGCAAAATGGTAGGTTAAGTAGTATCAATAATACTAGAAAAATAGTGGGGGTATCAGCTATGAAAGTAACTCAATGAAGTTACTTCAATTTGGGTAAACCTCTATCTTGGGTTTTTGAACAACTGATTAAAATGGGAAAAATTGCAACCCTTATGATCGAAGTGGACCAGAATACAGAGCTTGCCAGGTCATAGGTCAGATCAATTTCGTGCTTTTCACTAGCACACAAGCCATTTGATAAATAATTGTCAAACTTTAAAAAGCTAAATTCAGGACCTTATTGATGCCAAGCAAATTTCGAACCCATAGAAAAAAAGAAAGAGAGAGTTTTCACAATGCTATTTCATCACTTATGTTTGTGATTGGCTCAGGTTCACCTAAATGATATGTGCTCTAAGATATATATGGTATGTAGATATCTAGCCATTACCTGCTCAGTTATAATGACAAATAGTTTAAAGAGTTATGTGAAGTGCATATCACCATAAATCTTAGAAGCACCATCCAACGAAGGGGAGCTTGAGATGTTTGAGAACCTTTTACAACCTGCACCTACAATGAAAAAAGATGTAATATAAGCCTCCTTTTGATAATGTAAAATATACTTCTAAAATGTGCATATGTTTTTGTAACCATGTTAATAATATGAGCCTTTCTTATGTATGTAATGTCTTGTTTTGTTGCATCATGCATGGCAATAGTTATAAGTTATTTATATAAGACATTAATTCAATAAAGATTGTTCCATTTAATCTCAAGGAAAAAAGAACATCTTGATTGCATCCAATATGACTTTTGAAGTGAGATATTTTGAAAGAGAATGAAAAAATGGAAAAAATTATTTGTCTGGATCTAAAATGACATGATGAGAATTAAAAAAGACACTACAAGACATGCTGCCTAAGCTTATCTAAATAACAAATCATTTAAGCATTAAATTTAAAGACTCAAACTAGAAGGCAAAAAAGATAAGATGAAAATTCTAAGTGACAAACATCAAGGAAACTAATCAAGATTAAAATTCAACTATTAAATGTTGCTTTAAGAGCTCAATTATTAAAGAAAACTCACCATCCTAGTCGAGTTTACAAAGAAGTGTAAAGTCCACTTAAACTTCTGAAAATTGGGTCAAAGGCCATTATTTGGAAGAAACAACTCAAATTAAGTACTTTAAGTTACACGAGCCAAAGTTAAACCATTTATGCCAAAGAAGTTATGGTTAAAAAGGGCAACCATTTCTCGCCAACAATGATAAAAAGGATTTAATGAATTAGGCAATATTGATGGACTAAAGCGGGTTCTATGGCAAAGATAAAAAAATTAAAAAAAAAGAGAAAATATAGCCTTGTAGGTTGGAAATCGAAAAAAGGCAACCTTGATAAAATTGGGCATCCTGCTAAGCTAAAAATAAAAAAAAGGCATCTTAGGCACAAAATAGAGGTTGAAAAAAAATATTCAATCAAAAAAACCTGTGAGGACTGATTGATACCGGGAGTTAAATACACCCAAGGTGTCATCCCTCGAGATTGAATGGAACATTTATTTTTGGATTACATGTCTAGGTATGATTGTTGGTATTGTTATATGATGCATGTAAGTAAGAATGCATGCATAAGATAGGCTTGAGCATGTGACTAACATATAGGAAGAAACTTATTAGATACATAAGGGCATGTATTAGAGCTAAATTCTCAAGTGATAAGAGCAACACCTTATGTGACAAATGCTTCATTTGATTTTCTTATCATGACCTCCCTACCAAAATACTATGTCAACAGTTATACACTATAGAGGAGAACCACCTCTCAGTGTCCAAAAATTTGTTCTTGATGAATGTTACAAATGGAATCTAGTATGGGTTGGTAGGGATGAAGTTACGCGACTTGAACCAGATGAAGTAGAAATGCTTTTACAATATTTCTGGGGACTAAATCTCAAAAAAATAAGAAAGGAAAAAAAAAAGGACATTAAAGATAGAAACTATAGCTGGCTCTCTAAGCAAAAATTAGGCCAAAGGACATGGTGAAAACCTAAAATAGGTAGTATGTACCATTAAAAAATTAAAAACAAATAAAAACCTATTGGAGTGGGTTAGGTCCACTTCATGCAAAAATTAGATAGAGGGTTATGTGAAAATCCCTAAGGGCATACTACCTTTGAATAATGACTATAGGTACCCAAAGAGATAAGGGATTGTAGGTAAAGATAAGGCTCATATAAGTTCCTCTTTGGCAGTCAACTCGCAACTTAAGATGTAACGTAAAGTCTTAGGGGTAAAAAAGTACTCCTCTAATGGATACAAGTTGCTTTTTGCAATCTATGTAATAATGCTTATGTTCTCTAGTTATGTTAATTATGTGAACTTTTCTTATACTATCTTATTTATCTGTATAATGCATGGCAATAATTATGATATAAGACATTAATTCAACAAGCATTGCTTTCATTGATTTTGGAAAAAAAAATACATTTTGAGT
Organism: Excoecaria agallocha; assembly: GCA_037975025.1. NCBI lineage: Eukaryota > Viridiplantae > Streptophyta > Magnoliopsida > Malpighiales > Euphorbiaceae > Excoecaria > Excoecaria agallocha. The sequence continues at coordinate 18,774,216 of CM075813.1, read as the reverse complement.
GTATTCATTAAGACTCATGATATAAGATTTTGGAAAAATTAATGGTAAATGAATGAATAAAAAATCCTGGCTGGGAACAAATAACGACACACTGAGAAGTGACAAAGACATTCACACATTATAAACCCGTTAAGCTAAAGAGACCAATGAGAAGTTGTCACCCTGAACTTACCTAAAGCCTAGCTTACCTAAATGCCAAGCCTAACTCACCTAAATAAAAGCATGTGCTTAGTTGAATAGTAAAACTGACCAATCCAAAAGTTTAATGCACAAACAAAAAAAAATGTATCATAATCAAAAATTAAGGGGTGTAAAAATGTTCAGCCAAGAAAAACTATGAGGGTGCATCAATTACATGAACTGAATACACTCAAAGTGTCACCCTTCTGAAATTCAAATAAAGCTTGTGTTTTTGCACCAAATGTTTAGTTATAATTTTTGCTGTCACTAAATGGTATGCGTAAATAGGCACGAATGCATAAGCACATAATTAACGACCAAAGGGAACCTATTGCATGTATAAGAGAATATGCCAGGTAAGCTAAATTTTAAAGTGGTAATAGTAGCAGTCCATGCAATGAATACTTTCTCTATAGGTAGGTTAAATTTTGAGGTAGTGATAGCAACACTCCATATACTTTGATGAAGTTAGGGGTAATCCTTATCTCATTTGATGATGAAAATTACCCAAAGCCATCAACGTGAAGCCTATATATATGGATTAAAAGCACTACTAGCCTTGAGGGCAAAGATAGTAGTAGTGTTTAGAAACTCATCGCTGGTAGTTTACTTGGTTTATGGTGAATTGTTTTAGAAAGGAATAACTATTATCCACATGAGATGCTTGAAAAAATTGAGTAACCAATTTAAAGTTTGCGATCTAGTCTTATTCATAGGGATGAAAATTAGTTGGTGGGCATTTTGAAAACCTTGATTTCTATATGGGACAATCTAGCAGGGGTGATTATGAATCGAATTGGTTCAGTCAAATTATGTTTTGAAGCCATGCAAGTGGTATGTGTTCAGACTGGTGATGAGAAACCAAGATACTACAACACTCAAAATTGTTTAAGAGAAACCAATATCCTCAAAGGATGTTTTTAGAAAAGATCAATAAGGATCCATCTCTTTGCACAATTTATTAGTATAGATAGGGTTTATATAGAAGGGAGCCATAATGGCATATGTTTGAGGTGCACAAATAACTAAGAAGCCATGAAGATTATGGACGAAGATCATGATGGCATTTGTAGAGCTTATATGAATGGCTTGGCACTAGCTAGGAAGATTATACATCAGAAGATTCTTTTAGACTGCAATGGGTATAAACTTTTCTGATCTAAAGAGTATATATCAAAGGGAAAGTACAACCGATAGTTTTAGAAGGTCTAGAGTTTTGTTGTCACCATCATAAGATGTGCAAAAACCGAATCCTTCAAGTAATCAAGTCCTCAAGAATTGGCTAGGATTATTGAAGTAGAGTTTGATGTTCAGACATGGGCTCCTTTATTAATATATGCCCTATTCTAGGCAAAAAATGAAGAAAATGCTCAACACCATAAGTCTTCATCTACTAAAGGAGTAATTAGAACACAAAAATATACCCCTTAAAATGGTGCAGACCTATAAGCTTTGGGCTGAGAAGTCACCATTTATGTTTTATGGTTGTAGAGCAACCATTGGAACTTCGACTTAAGCCACTTTATCCTCTTTGGTATATGAAGTGGGAGCAATACTATTAGCAAAAGTTAAACTTCAATTTTTAATGAGAATTAAATGCTTTCAAGATAAGGCTTGAAATTAGATGAAACCTTGAGCACTCCAGCCAAGTTATTTTGATTAACTACAGAGCTAGTTACCCATAGCTTATGCCCAAACAAAACAATAAAATCACACTCCTTAAGTCTCTATATGCCAAGCCTTATAGGCAGCTCTTTACAAAAGAGATGATAACCCAACATGATACAGTCAATAGACGACTACCTCAAAAGGATAAGGATTTCTCACTTTAACTTATGGTTCCTCAAGTTTTCTAGTATTGTGAGTTACAATCTAGAACATGGCTTTATACATCATGCATAGGAGTAGGCATCCAAGTTGCCCATCTAGGGTGTTAAATAGAAATCTTAGCCATGGACACATGAAGTGAAAATAGAGTCAGCTTGTTGTGAATACTTTTGATCATGCCAAGCAGACAATAGCCATTGGTTAGGTTCTCTAGGATCAATGTTAAATGCCAAGCAAGAAAGATCAATAGAATAATGATGTAACACCCTTATAACACCTAACATTGTTCCGGTACACCATAGACCGGAATTTTTTTTAACTTATTAACATTTACTAAATTATTTAAATCCCAAATCGTCGATGATATATAACTGACTAATTTACTATGCATTTAATAAAATTTTGGCAATATAATGGCTAAAATACTCTAACCCCCTGAAAAGAAAACAACATCTACAGCCTCTCAGAGGCAGAACAGTCATATATTATAATCTAAAGCATTTATATATATTCCAACCATTCATCTAGATACTTCACGAACATTCCATATCACTCATTAAGTTTCACTTTACATCACAAGTATTGACATATTACATTCCAAAAATATCAACTTCAAAGGTTATTTACAACATACAAATCCATAAATATTATGTTTATATATGTATACATGCCACAAAAATTCAAAACCCCACTTTATTCAAAGAAGTCCTTTAGGGAATATTCTTGCTCCCGCTCCTGCGTACCTGCACACAGTCATAACTACGCGCTGAGCACTTGACATGCCCAGTGGTGACTAATAATCAAAATATTTTCTATACTTAATTAAAATAGTCCAATTATGCAAAAATTCTCCATTTTAATTTGTCAAGCAAATTCAAATAACATTTTTCCTTTTTAATTAACATTTTTAAATTATTAATACACTTTTATTCTTCAAATATTTATTTATTATCAAATTGTACCTTTAGTTCAAACTTTTACTTTTTATCAATTTAGTCCCTTTTCTTGTTAAATTACGAATTTATCCCTTTTATTTTTTTTAACATTTAAACTATTAATTAAGGTACTTAACCTTAATTTTACAGTTAGTTAAGCATTTTTATGCAAAATTTCATTCTAGTCCTTGTTGACTATAAAGCTTCATTTTAGTACATTTTAACCATTAATTGACTGTTTTATCCTTAATTAAGCAATTCTTAATTAATTTGCTTAATCTTTACTCTTTTGGGAAAAATTACAAATTTTCCCTTAAACTTTTTTTTTCTTTCAAATTAGACCCTTTCCACTTTTAATTTACATTTTTCATTTCTTTTTCACATTTTGTCATATCATTTTCATTATGCCTCTAGTTCTGACCCAGCAGAAAACTCCAAACCAGATACACAAGACGTGGACCCCGCAGGGCCACAACAGAGATAAAGAAATGACCCCCAGAGGGTCAATTCTCACATAGTAGAGAATAGTGACAGAGAAGCCATGGTGATCTGAGATCCAATCCATAGCATAGCAAGTCATCATGACTTACACCGTGGTACAGAGGTGTCCCTATGGCCAGCCAATTATATCCTGAGCTAGTTTTTACTGCCTGGTTATTTCTAAGGGCATTATTGTATATACTTTTACTTATACATATTACATCATTTATTTCAAAAATACCTTAATATTGCATATAAATTTCTTTAAAATTTAAAATGCACACTTTTCACATATCTTATCACAATCACTTCACTTTATTGAATTATTTTCCAATAATTCAATATTTTTCATTGTATATAATTAACTTTTTATTTCTCATTTATTCATATAACATGAATAAATTCTCTAGCAATTTATTTATACCTTATTTCACATCTATTACCCATATATACTTAAATTATGCATTATTTCCTTATAACTTCCAATTTTCATTACTTACATAACCTACTAACAAGCTTTAAAAAATTCCCATTAAATTCCATAAATCATATAAAAATTCATGGAAGCTACATATGATATTTATAATTAATTTAGGCTACTAATTACTATTTTCATGCAAAAATCATTATTTTTGCCCTAGTGTAAATTTCGGCCATCATGCTAACACAAGCTTAAAAATTATTTCTCTTCACTCTAATCATACACATATAATCAATTATGCTCCAATTTCATTTACCCTATCTCAATTTCTTTAATAAAACCATTTAGCAATTTCTTTTCCCAAATACATAAAGGAAAATCAATTCAAATAAATAGGAAATACTTAGATTTATTAGCGACATACCACTATATCTTGATCAAGAGTGCCTAGCCTTCCGTCTCTTTGCCCTTACTCTTTGAAATCATTCCTTCACTTTCAACACCTAATATAACTAGCCCATAAATCCTTAGTTTTCTTCATTTTATTGATCTCAAATGCAAAATCCAAGCACAAAATCATAAACTGCACCTCAAAATCCATAGGAAAACACTAAAGAATTAATTTAAATACATAAGTTCCTTAAATTTCAACTTACCATATTTTCTTTATCCAATTGATTTCTAGCCTTCCCAAACCACTTGATTGAGGCTACTAGGGTGAACTAGAGAGGTGGAACTTTAATTGTTATGTTGGAAATTATGAGAGATTTGAAGCGAAAGAAGAAGAAATCAAAGAGAGAAGATGGAGAGTATAGATTCGGCCACTTAAGGAGAGGGAGAAGAAGCTAGCCAAATCTGGAAATTTCTCCAGATATTCTCTCTATTTATACCTCTCATTTGGGCCTAAATATGGGCTTAGCCCAATGACAATTTAAAGCCCATTTTAGGCTATTTAAGGCTCAAACCATTTTCTCTATCTTTCTCACATCAATTCACTTTAAAAATAGCTAGCATGAAAATTTTTTGCTCAATCGGAGTCCGTTATCTGTCCGATTCAAATTTATCGGTCCGATTTGATAACTGTCGGTGTCACCGAAAAATTCCATTCTCATCAGTAAAATATTCTACACAAAAATTAATGTAGGCATGCAAAATCTGGTAATTTTTGAAGTTCGTTTACTATTTTTAATTATTTATGTAAAATCAAGTCACATTCCCTACTAGGAAAATTGACTCGCTACAATTTTTGTATTTTTGACCTTTGGAGGCCTATTTGACCTCAATTTCACTTCAAATTTCAACCCTGGACTCCCTATGACTAATACTTTCAAATGGTCCAATAAAATATTTTTGACTTTCGGGTGTCCTTTCGAGCCTAAAGAGCACTATTCACCATCTAAAAGTACTGTTCATGACTGACCCGATATTTAGGCCATTACAATTCTCCCCTACTAAAAGAAATTTTATCCTCGAAATTTACCTGAACCGAAGAGTAGAGGATACTGCTATCTCATGGTCGACTCAGGTTCCCATGTAACTTCTCTACATTGTGGTGATGCCATAGAACCTTCACCAATGGTATCTGTTTGTTCCTAAGTTACCGGACTTCTCTAGCCAAAATTTTTATTGGTATTTCCTCATAGCTCATGTCAGCCTGAACCTGTATCTCTTTTTGTACTGTCACATGGCTCGGATCAGACCTGTACCTGCAGAGCATAGATATATGAAAGACGTCATGTATCTTCTCTAAAGCCATGGGACCCACTTGTTGAAGTACCTCATATAAACCAATGAATCTAGGGCTCAACTTGCCCTTCTTGCCAAGCCTCAGAACTTTTTTCCATGGAGATACTTTTAGAAAAACCTTATCTCCGACCTGAAATTCAGTATCCTTCCCCTTCAGATCTGCATAAGATTTTTTACAATCCATTGCTTCCTTCAAGCGGCTTTTGATAATTTGAACTTTCTCTTCCAAATCACGGATCAAATCTAAGCCCATTAGCTTTTTCTCACTTAGTTCTGTCCAGCATAACGGAGTTCTACATTTCCTACCATATAAAGCTTCAAAAGGTGCCATTTTCAAACTGGACTCGTAGCCATTGTTGTATGCAAACTAAGCCGAGGGCAAATGCTTTTCCTAGTTGGTGACAAAATAAAAAACATAGCATCTAAGCATATCCTCTAATATCTGAATCACCCGTTCGGACTGGCCATTAGTCTGAGGGTGAAAAGCTGTGTTGAGGTGTGATGGAATATGACATGGTATGAATGTGATGATAACGTAGCGAAAAAATAAAATTTTTCATCATACATACCATACAAATCCAAAGCAAGAAACGAAACATGCAATTTTAGTGTTGTAAAACTTACAACTGTTGATGCACTTAAAAATTTGGTTTGATGAAGACCAGCAACCAAGAGTGATATATCAACCTTTGATCTTCTCCACCAAAGCCAAAAAGAACAGCCTTTACGCTACTCTTCTCTATGTTCACACACACAATTGCAAAGACGGCTTAAAATCGAGATTGCTAGCTCTCAGTTTAAGTATCGTGTAATGGCAATTGATTTAAGATACAAGATTTAATCTTGTACTTATTTTAGATGCTATTGACCTTCAAGAACACAAGAGAATGAAGGAGTATCTTTCTCTTAGAGGAATTCGGCTAAAAAGAAAATCTTGAGTGAGAGAGAGAATTTTCACGCCAAATGTAGAGAAAAATTAGGGTTAGTTCTTTTTTCTCTCATCCAATATATATTATTTCATTTTATTAAGTGATAAAACTAAAATCCACTACCTTAAGATAATTAACATTAGCTAAAGATAATTAATTTTAGCCTTTATCACTTAATTAAAATAAGAAATATTTATTGATAAAAACTCTTTTAATTTATCCAAGATAAAAACAAAAGACATTTAATCAAATAATATCACTTAATTTAGGATAAAAGATAAGACACTTATATCTAATAAACCACTTAAATAAAATAATACATGTGCCGAAATTCCTTGGTATTTCCCTAGGAATTTCGGCCACATCAACTTCTATTTAAATGATTTATCTAGATAAAAAATATATTTAGGCTTTAATACTCAATTAGTTAAATTTATACAAGACATTTAATTAATTGAAATTAAACCTTATGGGCTGAATTTCTCTCTCTCATGGGCCAAGGTCCAATAGCAATCTAATAACCCATTACACATATTAATTTGACTTTAATTAAAAGCCCAAATTAATGCTCAATACTTAATTTAAATATTTTAAGCCCAATGCTTTATGTGCGATCCTATAGGTCCAGTTAATGTTGGCAATGAATTAATAAATTAATTCAAAGGCTATATATATTCTCTAGCAAGATATTATAGCATTCCAAATTAAATGAAAATGCATATGTCATTTAGTGACCTAATGCAATTTTGCATAGTCCCTTATCCATAAATATCAGAATTAATATAAGGCATGGAACTAGTCATCCTTATATATATTAATTCCTTTCTTGATATTCCAGTGACACTGAACTCTCAGATAAATAATGATTACTCATTATCTCATCTCGGTATGGCCATACACTTCTCAGTTCACTGATCAAGTGGCCGATGATATTTTCTCTCTTATCAAGAGGGGTAATCCCTTCACTTCTCTCATGCTCTCTAACATGAATCAATGCATACCTAATCATACCCGTACTTGTCACTCTGTTACGAGCACGTTAGGTGTATGTCAAAGTACACAGTAATTTATAAAGAGTTTCATAGAGATTTTAGGTCTAAGAACTCCGATACAAAACTTGCATATGAGAAACACTTATGACTTATATCATGTAGTATTCTCATGAGCAGATCGTATCCAGATACCATGTTCTTTAACATGTATCTATGATCTCTGATTGACATTCTTGTCCTAATGATCTGTAAGACAAAACTCATAATATCAGAGAGAGCATACTAGTCTTAATTCATTGTTATTCCCATAACAATGACTGACTAGGGATATTTAGAATGAAGTTTCATTTGTTTTAAGGTCTTACAACCATGTGCCTCACACATGATAACTTAAACCGAAACAACATTCTTGGATAGTTCTATCAATTGATATGCACAGGAATACAATGGATAAAACAAATGTCTCATTTTATTAATTAAAGTGTTTTATTACAATGCATTGGGGCTAGGGCTTACACTAACAATCTCCCACTAGCACTAGTCCCAATTGGGCATAGCCCTAAGACTGAACGCTCTCAAATGAGCTTCGTGCAGATTTGGACTCAACTGTTTCGTCAAAGGATTTGCTACATTGTCTTCATTTGCTATCTTGCTAACCTTGATGTCCCCACGATCAATGATTTCTCTGATCAGGTTGTACCTCCTGAGTATGTGTTTGGATTTCTGGTGTGACCGGGGCTCCTTTGCCTGTGTGATGGCCCCGTTGTTGTCACAGAAAATTTTTAATGGATCTAGGATGCTTGGGAGCACTCTTCATCCAGAAATGAAATTTTTAATCCAAACAGCCTCTTTTGCAGCTTCACTCGGTGCAATATACTCAGATTCTGTAGTTGAGTCGGCAATGGTCTCTTGCTTCGAGCTTCTCCAGCTGACAGCACCACCATTCAAAACAAAAATGAATCCAGATTGCGATCTAGAATCTTGAGTGCTGGTTTGAAAAGCAGCATCGACATAACCTTGTATAACGAGCTCTTCTTGACCACCATACACCAAGAAGTGATTCTTCGTCCTTCGCAGGTACTTTAGAATCCCTTTTACAGCAGACCAGTGCTTCTCACCAGGGTCTTGCTGAAACCTACTGGTTATACTCAGTGCATGAGCAACATCCAACCTAGTACATAACATAGCGTACATGATAGATCCAATAGCAGATGCATATGGAATTCAACTCATGTTGTCCCTTTCCTCTTTGGTTTTAGGGCACTGTTCTTTAGTCAAAGGAACTCCCAAAGCCAAAGGTATGTACCCTTTCTTTGAGTCTCCCATACTAAAATGCTTTAGTACTTTGTCTATGTACTTTTCTTGACTTAGTCCCAAGAGCCGATTCGATCTATCTCTATAGATTCGAATACCAAGTATTGTCTCGACTTCACCTAAGTCTTTCATTGAGAAACATTTTCCCAACCATTGCTTAACCTTTTGCAATGTTGGAATGTCATTTCCCAATGAGAAGGATGTCGTCCACATATAGGACCAGAAATACTACTATGCTCCCACTAACCTTCTTGTACACACAAGGCTCATCTTCGTTCTTGATGAAGTTAAATCTTTGACTGCCTCATCAAAACGAAGATTCCAACTTTGGGATGCTTGCTTTAATCCATAAATGGATTTTTGAAGCTTGCAAACCTTCTTAGGATGCTTGGGATTGACAAAACCCTCAGGCTGTGTCATATACACATCCTCAAGTAAATTTCTATTGAGGAAAGCAGTTTTGACATCCATTTGCCATATCTCATAATCATGATATGCAGCTATGGCAAGCAAGATCCTAATGGATTTGAGTATGACTACAGGCGAAAAGGTCTCGTCATAGTCTACACCATGAGTTTGTCGAAAACCTTTTGCTACTAGTCTACCTTTGTAGGTCTTATCAGCTTTGAGTTTGAATAGCCACTTGCATTCAATTACCTTAGCACCTTTCGGTGGATCAACCAAGGTCCAAACCTGGTTATCGTACATTGATTGCATCTCGAATTTCATGGCTTCAAGCCAATTTTTCGAGTCTGGCTCTCAATAGCTTCTCGGTAGGTAGTAGGATCCTCACGATCTACTAACTCAATAGTGTCACTGTCAGTGATTAGAAATCCATATCTCTCAATCTCCTAACGTACCCTACCAGACCTTCTAGGTTCTTGTGTAATGGGTTCTTATTCCACAACTGGTTGTGAACTTGATCCGATTTCCAACTCATCCTCTATAGGAGTTTGTGGCGCTTGAATTTCTCCAAGTTTTACTTTACTCCCCTGTCTTTCTTGAGAAGGAAATCCTTTTCCAAGAAAACAGCCTTACGAGCAACAAATACTTTGTTCTCGGCTTGTGAGTAAAAGTAGTATCCCTTTGTTTCTTTAGGATAACCCACAAACAAGTAGACAGTGGATTTGGACTCTAGTTTATCAGATGTTAATTTCCTAACATGTGCTTCACAGCCCCAAATTCTGAGAAAAGATATATTGGGTTCTTTCCCAGTCCATACCTCGTATGGTGTCTTCTCAACTGCTTTAGTTGGAGTACGGTTCAATAGAAACGCAGCAGTTTCTAATGCATAACCCCAAAAAGAGATAGGAAGATTAGCTTGACTCATCATAGATCGAACCATGTCCAACATAGTTTGATTTCTCCTTTCGGACACACCATTCCATTGCGGTGTTCCAGGAGGAGTGAGCTATGAAATAATACCACACTCTTTTAGATGATTGTCAAACTCTTGGCTTAAGTATTCGCCACCTCGATCTGATCGAATGGCTTTTATACTTTTGCCAAGTTGGTTTTCTACTTCGTTCTTAAACTCTTTGAATTTCTCAAAAGTTTCAGACTTGTACTTCATTAGATAGACATAGCCATATCTACTAAAGTCATCTGTGAATGTCACGAAGTAGCTAAAACCACCTCTAGCTTGTGTACTTAAAGGTCCACATACATCGGTATGTATTAGTTCCAATAAGTTATTAGTCCTTTCACCTTTCTTGTTAAAAGGACTCTTTGTCATTTTTCCATGCAAACATGGCTCGCATGTGTCATAAGACTCTAAGTCGAATGACCCAAGCACTCCAGTTTTGTGGAGTCTTGAAATGCATTTTTCGTTTGCATGTCCTAAACGACAATGCCAGAAGTAAGTAGGGTTCAATTCATTTGACTTAACCCTCTTCGTATTAATGTTTTATATGGACTCTTTGTTTTGTAGATCAAGGATATAAAGGCCATTTTGCAACATGGCATTGCCATAAGAAATGCCTTGGCGACGAATATGAGCATTGCCATTTTTAATAACAAAATCAAATTCATCATTATCCAAACAAGAAATTGAAATAATGTTTCTGCTCATAGCAGGCACATAATAACAATTATTCAAAACAATACAAAGTCTGGAAGGTAAAGTGAGGTGATAGTCGCCTATCTCCATGGCAGCAACTCGTGCTCCATTCCCCACACGAAGGTCCACTTCATTCTTCCCAAGTAACCGCCTATTTCTTAGCCCCTGCACATTTGAACAAATGTGAGAACCACAACCGGTATCCAATACCCAAGTGGTAGAAATAGAAAGGTTAATTTCAACAACAAAAATACCAAAACTGGACGCCTTGGCTCCATTCTTCTTTTGTTCTTCCTTGAAGAGAGCGCAATTCTTCCTCCAATGCCCTATCTTATTGCAATGGAAGCAAGTGCTCCACTCTCTTTGAGCTTCTGCGCCTTGGCTTGGATTGGGCCTGAGGTGCACTCCCACTTGACTTGAACCGAGTCAGGTCATTTTTGGGTTTTGCCTTTCCCTTTCCCTTTCCCTTAGCGGGTCCCTTTTTAATGCCCCCTTGAACCATCAATACGGGATTGGTCTTTTGAATGTTCTTTTCAGCATTCTTAAGCATCCCATGGAGCTCAGTGACTGACTTGTTCATTGCATGTATGTTATAATTCATCACAAATGGATCATAATCATCAGTCAATGATCTTAAGATCAAGTCAGTGGCCAATTCCTTTGGCACTTATACCTCAAGCTTCTCAAGAGTATCAAGATACCCTTTCATCTTGAGTACATGGGTACTAACAGGAGTACCCGCAGCCATCTTACAAGAAATTAAAGCCTTTGTTGTCACGAACCTCTCGTGACGAGCTTGCTCTTGGAACATCTCCTTGAGGTGCACCATGATCGCATAAGCCTCTTGGTCCATAAATTGCTTTTGCAATACAGGCACCATAGTGGCCTGCATCAGACAGGTCACATCATTGGAGTTGCTCTTCTTGGTCTCAAAAGTTTCCTTTTAAACCGCAGAGGCGTTCCTGCCAGGTTCTTCAAGCAAGGGTGCATCCAAAACATATGACTTTTTCTCTTGCTTAAGAACTATTCTTAAGTTTCGAGACCAGTCTATGAAATTGGAGCCATTCAATTTTTCCTTTTCAAAGACCGATCGCAATGAGAAATTATTGTTTGAAGATGCCATTTTCAATCTACAATAAAATTTAGCAAGATTAAATGAGGTCTTATTTATGATCCCACAAACCGAATTAATATCCCTTTAAATAATTCACGTTAGTTATTTAATGTGGGCCAAGATCTACTTTTCACAACAACTTATTAGTCAAGCTGAGCTTGTACACCTAATAAGTTAAGTTACTTAAGTAGAAAAACTCCAATCATGTCTCGTACATGAATCTTGGATCAAATGGGCTAACATCTTAAGATGTTATAGCACAACCCATTTATTAGTTGCCTAGGTCCGGGCATCCCTTTCCATGTTAAGTCCAACCTACATTCACAACCCATGCCTCACAAAGATAATCGGGCGCATCTAGGACTCCTAGTCTACGTGACCGATGATCGATGCCTTGACATGTTTCGAATTAGGAAGGCAACTTTGTGACTTACTATTTTAGGGATTCATTTTATTACGGCTTACATGGCATACGCTTTGTCATCCATACATAGCATGCATATATGAATAATTACATAAAGTAAAGCGTGACAAACTTGGGCCCAAAAACCTATAACTAAGATTCTATACTATTACAAAAGAATCTTCGAGTTTGGATTTTCCACTCCTGTGGGCTTCGTCTTGATTTACAGAATCTTCAAGTATTTTCTATTCTAAGAAATAAATGAAAACTTTTACAATAAAAATAATGGCTCGCAGGCCATATTTAATTACAAAACCCAGGGCCCATGAATCCACCATGCATATCCATTCATCACACCAAATTAGCAAATAAATATACATAACATTCATGGATAAAACAAAGTCCAATTTTATTAATTTAGCCAAGCCCATTAATGGAAATTGTGTACTTGAACCTTTAAGAGAAGACCCCATGATGGGCCTGGGCCAAAGCCCAATGGACTAAATCCTCTTATTGAATAAGTTCTCTTAAAAGCCCAAAACACTAACTAGTTAGATTTGTGCTATAAATCAACTCTAGTATAATTTCCAATTTTGCCATTTTTAATTTTATGTCATCAAGCCCATAAACATTAAAAATACATATAATATGTACCAACATGAATTAAAACACAAAATCATGAAGAACATATATATATGGTACACGGCATGCATATAAAACAAACAAACAACAAAACTAGTTGTTTAATGCTTATGTGATGCCACAAAAATGCACAAATACTTAAAACAATTTTATGAGTCATTTAATAAATTAAATAAGGTCATAAATATTGATTTAATATTCTGTACCATTTTAATCTAAATGTGTTTTTACCATTTTAATCAAAACAAAACAAACAATGTTGATTAAACATGTAACAAACACAAACTAGACATAGTTTTACGTGATTTTAAAATTAATCAATTAAATTGTCATGGACCAGAATTAAAACCAAATTTAAAATATGTCCAGACCTGATATTTAATCTTTAAAAATCACTTACAAACATTCCAAAATCGTTTTTACATTTAATATTTAAAACTAGTTGTTAAACTTACAATTAACATGCCAAAATGCACCTAGTTTTAATATTAACATGTACCATCAGGTATTAGCATTAAATCTGACCATTAATAGCTCCTAGAATATCTTAGGACAGTATATTAACATGTCATATTAATTATAATAAGTATCTAATCAATTAAAATCGTTTTTACACCAAAACAATGCAAAAAACTCAAAATAGAAAATTTCAGATTTGCATGTTTTCATAATGATGATTTTTAATTAATTTTTTCATGCATCTAAAGCACTAAAATAAGCATGTTTAGGCTCTGATACCACTGATGGAATATGACATGGTATGAATGTGATGATAACGCAGTGGAAAAACAAAAATTTTTCATCATACATACCATACAAATCCAAAGCAAGAAACGAAACATGCAATTTTAGGGTTGTAAAACTTACAACTGTTGATGCACTTAAATATTTGGTTTGATGAAGACCAGCAACCAAGAGTGATATATCAACCTTTGATCTTCTCCACCCAATGCCAAAAAGAACAGCCTTTACGCTACTCTTCTCTATGTTCACACACACAATTGCAAAGACGGCTTAAATCGAGATTGCTAGCTCTCAGTTTAAGTATCGTGTAATGGCAATTGATTTAAGCTACAAGATTTAATCTTGTACTTATTTTAGATGCTATTGACCTTCAAGAACACAAGAGAATGAAGGAGTATCTTTCTCTTAGAGGAATTCGGCCAAAAAGAAAATCTTGAGTGAGAGAGAGAATTTTCACGCCAAATGTAGAGAAAAATTAGGGTTAGTTCTTTTTTCTCTCATCCAATATATATTATTTCATTTTATTAAGTGATAAAACTAAAATCCACTACCTTAAGATAATTAACATTAGCTAAAGATAATTAATTTTAGCCTTTATCACTTAATTAAAATAAGAAATATTTATTGATAAAAACTCTTTTAATTTATCCAAGATAAAAACAAAAGACATTTAATCAAATAATATCACTTAATTTAGGATAAAAGATAAGACACTTAAATCTAATAAACCACTTAAATAAAATAATACATGTGCCGAAATTCCTTGGTATTTCCCTAGGAATTTCGGCCACATCAACTTCTATTTAAATGATTTATCTAGATAAAAAAATATCTTTAGGCTTTAATACTCAATTAGTTAAATTTATACAAGACATTTAATTAATTGAAATTAAACCTTATGGGCTGAATTTCTCTCTCTCATGGGCCAAGGTCCAATAGCAATCTAATAACCCATTACACACATTAATTTGACTTTAATTAAAAGCTCAAATTAATGCTCAATACTTAATTTAAATATTTTAAGCCCAATGCTTTATGTGCGATCCTATAGGTCCATTTAATGTTGGCAATGAATTAATAAATTAATTCAAAGGCTATATATATTCTCTAGCAAGATATTATAACATTCCAAATTAAATGAAAATGCATATGGCATTTAGCGACCTAATGCAATTTTGCATAGTCCCCTTACCCATAAATATCAGAATTAATATAAGGCATGGAACTAGTCATCCTTATATATATTAATTCCTTTCTTGATATTCCAGTGATATTGAACTCTCAGATAAATAATGATTACTCATTATCTCATCTCGGTATGGCCATACACTTCTCAGTTCACTAATCAAGTGGCCGATGATATTTTCTCTCTTATCAAGAGGGGTAATCCCTTCACTTCTCTCATGCTCTCTAACATGAATCAATGCATACCCAATCATACCCGTACTTGTCACTCTATTATGAGCACGTTAGGTGTATGTCAGAGTACACAGTAATTTATAAAGAGTTTCATAGAGATTTCAGGTCTAAGAACTCCGATACAAAACTTGCATATGAGAAACACTTATGACTTGTACCATGTAGTGTTCTCATGAGTGGATCGTATCCAGATACCATGTTCTTTAACATGTATCTATGATCTCTGATTGACACTCTTGTCCTAATGATTCGTAAGATAGAAGTCATAATATCAGAGAGAGCATACTAGTCTTAATTCATTGTTATTCCCATATCAATGACTGACTAGGGATATTTAGAATGAAGTTTCATTTGTTTCAAGGTCTTACAACCATGTGCCTCACACATGATAACTTAAACCGAAACAACATTCTTGGATAGTTCTATCAATTGATATGCACAGGAATACAATGGATAAAACAAATGCCTCATTTTATTAATTAAAGTCTTTTATTACAATGCATTGGGGCTAGGGCTTACACTAACAAGGTGAAGTCTGGTACCCAAAGCATCCTGAAAGCTCTTCCAGAAATGAGATGTAAACCTAGGATCCCTGTCAGAAACAATCGATATAGGCACTCCATGCAACCTAACCACTTCACTGATATAAATCTTTGCCAACCTGGTCAAGGAATAATCCATCCGTACTGGCAAGAAATGAGCAGATTTAGTGAGCTGGTCAACAATTACCCAGATGGCATCATGTTTTCTCAGAGTCACAAGGAGGCCAGTCACAAAATCTATGGTCACCTGATCCCATTTCCATTACGAAAAAACAAGTGGTTGAAGAAGTCCAGAAGGAACCTAATGCTCCGCCTTTACCTGCTGACATGTCAAACATTTACCCACGAAATCAGTCACATCACGTTTCATACCTAACCACCAATAGTAGACTTTCAAATCTTGGTACATCTTTGTTACTTTTAGGGTGCATGGCATAGCTACTATGGTGTTCTTCTGTCAGAATCTCTTTCTTCAATTCTTCTTGAGCTGGCACATAAAGTCTTCCTTTATAACAAAGGCTTCCATCACTAGAAATGAATAATCACTTTCACTACTATGCTGAAGCTTGTTTACAATAGTCATTAGTTTGTTATCTTCTTTCTGAGCCGCTTTCACTTTATGCACAAAGTGGGGTTTAACTCGTAGCTCAGCTACTATAGCTCCATTTGTTGCTAAACTTAAGCGGGTGTTCATTGCCCGAAGAGCTGCAAAGATCACTATTAATCATTTATACTTATCAATGACTTATACAAATTCATTCAAAAGCACTAATATTACCTGACATAAATTTTCTACTGAGTGCATCAGCCACCACATTTGCTTTCCCTGGATGGTAGTTGATATAGTAATCGTAGTCTTTAATCAACTCCAACCAACGTCTTTGTCTAAGATTGAGTTCTTTTTGGGTAAGCAGATATTTCAAACTCTTATGATTAGAATAAATATAGCATTTCTCCTTATACAAGTAATGCCTCCAAATCATTAATGCAAAAGCAATGGTTGCTAACTCTAAATCATGAGTATGATAGTTTTTCTCATGAGTTTTGAGTTGTCGGGAGGCATAAGCTATCACCTTGCCTTCCTGCATCAGAATGTATCCTAACCCATTCCTAGAAGCATCACTGTAGATCACAAAATCCTTGCCTTACTCAGGTTGAGTAAGGATAGGAGCTTCTGTCAACAAAGTCTTTAGCTTCTTAAAGCATTCCTGGCATTTGTCAGTCCATACAAATTTAACATTTTTCTGTAGTAGTCGAGTGAAAGGAACTGCAATGGTGGAGAATCCCTTAATGAATCTCCTATAATACCCAGCCAAACCTAGAAAACTTCACACTTCGGTTATATTCTTGGGTGGCTTCCACTGAAGTATTGCCTCAATCTTTGAAGGGTCTACTTTAATACCCTCTGCAAAAATAACATGACCCAGAAAAGATACTTCATTCAGCCAAAAAGCACATTTGCTGAATTTGGCATACAGTTGTTTCTCTCTTAGAGTTTGTAGCACAATCCTCAAGTGCTTATCATGATCTTTCGGTGTCCTTGAATACACCAGGATATAGTCGATGAAGACCACCACAAACTAATCCAAGTATGGGTGAAAAACTCTATTCATCAGGTCCATGAAAGCTGTTGGTGCATTTGTAAGTCCAAATGGCATGACCAAAAACTCAAAGTCACCATACCTGGTCCTAAAAGCAGTCTTAGACACATCTACTTCCTTAACCCCCATCCGGTAATAACCCGATCTTAGATCGATTTAGGAGAAAACACCCGCTCCCTTAAGCTGATCAAACAAGTCTTCAATGCAAGGAAGAAGGTATTTGTTCTTTATAGTCACTTTATTCAGCTGTCGGTAATCAATGCATAGTCGGAGTGTCCTATCCTTTTTCTTTACAAATAGGATAGGCCCTTCGTAAGGAGAAGTGCTAGGTCTGATAAATCCTTTGTCAAGCAATTCCTGAAACTGAATCTTCAATTCTTTCAATTCTGCAGGTGCCATTCTATATGGAGCAATAGAAATGTGAGCAGTACCAGGAGTGACATCAATGGAAAATTCCACCTCTCTGTCAGGTGGTAAGCCTAGAAGCTCATCAGGGAACACATCCTGGAACTCCCTAACAATAGGCACATCTGACACCTGTAAACAGTCTTTCTTTGCCTCAACTGCATAACACAAATATGCTTCACAGCCTTTTCTGATCAACCTTTTTGCTGCAGTAGCTGATATCACATCAGACAGAAAATTAGATCTCGCCCCCACAATAGTGATGTCATCTCCATTCTGAAGTTGTAGGGAGACCCTCTTCTTTCTACAGTCGACAATCACTTGATGGGCGGATAGACAATCCATCCTAAGAATCAAATCAAAATCGCAGAAGGGCAACTCGATAAGATTTGCCAGGAATACATGTCCCTGGGCACCTATAAGACACTGTCTATAAATCTTATTCACTACCACAATATGCCCCAGAGGATTACTCACCAAGATGTCCTGGTCCAAGTAGGCCTCTTTCATCCCTTTATCCCGTGCCAGTTCTGTGCTAATGTAAGAGTGTGTGGAGCCAGGATTAATCAAAGCATATACTGAATCAAATAGCAGAATAAACTTACCCACAATCACATCAGGAACATCCTCCTCTTCTCGGGCTTTGACAGCGTAGGTCTGTCCCACTGATTGCCTCTGTACCTGCTAAGATTGGCCAACTAGTCTAGAAGCCTAAGTAATAAGGGCTGCTCCCCTACCACATCCTCGTGGAGCTGATGACCCTGTATCAGATGCTGGTGAGGCAGCTGGAGCAGTCTGCTGCAAAGGATGGTCTTTAATACGATGCTCTCAGGACCCACACCTAAAACAAGCCCCAGTTAGCAACCTGCACTCCCTAGAATGAGTCTTCCCACAATGCTCACATAGAACTGGTGTCCCTCTATCACTGCCTCTGGGTGCACTAGAAGCTGTAGTGGCTGTAGATTTACCACGAGAAACACTACCCTGACCCCTGCCTGCCGGTGGGTGACCCTAAGGCGTCTGCTGACCCTTATGCTTTTTACTCTATTAAGGCTTGCCACTGCTTTGTCCTTGCTTCCTCTTCTACTGAAATTAGGACTGCCTCTCTGCTTGCTCAGCTTGAGTAACTTCTAATTTAAGAGCTGCATCAATCATGGACTGCAGATTAGGGTAATATTGGGCCCCAATAATCTATCTCAGCTCAGTATGCAGTCCTCTCTCAAAATGCTGAACATAACTTCTCTTATGTAGCCAAGCCCTCATCCAAATAAGCACTCAAGTGCTCAAACTCTCTATCATACTCAGCCACTGTACGATTTCCTTGTCTCAACCTCCAAAAAGCATCCTGCATATAAATCTTGTACTCAGACCCAATAGACTTTTTCTCAAATTGATCAATGAAAAATTTTCGGTTCAAATGGTCTGCAGGCATGTGCCTTCTGACTGAGTCCCACCAAATGAAAGTTGGACCCTATAATAAAGCAATGATACCCTTAAGCTTCTCCTCTTCAGAACTGTGGGTGATTTAAAACAACTTGTTTATTTTAAAAAGCCATGCCTCTGTAGCTACTGGTGCCAAAGTGTCCTCACCTGAAAAATCCTCAACTCCTAACCTTTTCAACTGCTCCAATATATTCTTCCTTCTGGGCGGAGCAAGCGGCTAAACCTGTATGACTGGCAGTGGTGCCTGAGCCTGTGTAGGCTGGAGACGCTACTAGATATAATCTGACATCAAATTGAGAAAATCCAGCTGAGGAGGAGGAGGAGGCACTACTGGTGGAGGTACCTGCTGCTGTGGGACCTCCTGCTGCCCCATATTACTTAAAGGCTCACTCCTATCATCTCCAGGCTCGCGACTCGGCTCTCTAAACATCTTTTAACTATAAAACAGAAGGGAGCAAGAATATATTAATTCCAAAACAACTTCTCAAAATAACAATTGGCATGTATATAATTTATTTAAATCAAATATTGCACCCACTCCGATCTTAGAACCGTTTAAACCTCTGCTCTGATACCACAAAATGTAACACCCTTATAAAACTTAACACTGTTCCGGTACACCATAGATCGAATTTTTTTTAACATATTCTTTTAACTTATTAACATATACTTAATTATTTAACTCCCAAATCGTCGATTCTGTAACCGACCAATTTACTATGCATTTAAGGAAATTTTGGCAATATAACGGCTAAAATACTCTAACCCCCTCAAAAGCAAAAAACATCCACAGCCTCTCAGAGGCACAACAGTCATATATTATCATCTCAAGCATTTATATATATTCCAACCATTCATCTAGATACTTCACAAACATTCCATATCACTCATTAAGTTTCACTTTATATCACAAGTATTGACATATTACAGTCCAAAAATATCAACTTCAAAGGTTATTTACAACATACAAATCCATAAATATTATGCTTATATATGTATACATGCCACAAAAAATTCAAAACTCCACTTTATTCAAAGAAGTCCTTCAGGAAATATTCTTGCTCCCCCTTCTGCGTACCTGCATGTAGTCATAACTATGCGCTGAGTACTTGACATGCCCAGTGGTGACTAACAATCTAAATATTTTCTATACTTAATTAAAATAGTCCAATTATGCAAAAATTCTCCATTTTAATTTGTCAAGCAAATTCAAATAACATTTTCCCTTTTTAATTAACATTTTTAAATTGTTAATACACTTTTATTCTTCAAATATTTATTTATTATCAAATTGCACTTTTAGTTTAAACTTTTCCTTTTTATCAATTTAGTCCCCTTTTCTTGTTAAATTACAAATTTAGCCCATTTATGTTTTTTTTAACATTTAAACTATTAATTAAGGTACTTAACCTTAATTTTACACTTAGTTAAGCATTTTTATGCAAAATTTCATTCTAGTCCTTGTTGACTATAAAGCTTCATTTTAGTACATTTTAACCATTAATTGGCTATTTTATCTTTAATTAAGCAATTCTTAATTAATTTGCTTAATCTTTACTCTTTTGGAGAAAATTACAATTTTGCCCCTAAACTTTCTTTTTCTTTCAAATTAGACCTTTTTCCACTTTTAATTTACATTTTTCATTTCTTTTTCAAATTTTGTCATATCATTTTCATTATGCCCCTAGTTCTGACCCGGTAAAAAACTCCAAATTGGATACACGAGATGTGGACCCTGCAAGGCCACAACAGAGATAGAGAAATGACCCCCAGAGGGCCAATTCTCACATAGAAGAGAATAGAGATAGAGAAGTCATGGTGATCAGAGATCCAATCCATAGCATAGCAAGTCGCCATGACTTGCACCGCGGTACAGAGGTGTGCCTTTGGCTAGCCAATTATATCCTGAGCTAGTTTTTTCTGCCTGGTTATTTCTAAGGGCATTACTGTATATACTTTTACTTATACATATTACATCATTTATTTCAAAAATACCTTAACATTGCATATAAATTTCTTTAAAATTTAAAATGCACACTTTTTGACATATCTTATCACAATCACTTCACTTTATTGAATTATTTTCCAATAATTCAATATTTTTCATTGTATATAATTAACTTTTTATTTCTCATTTATTCATATAGCATGAATAAATTCTCTAGCAATTTATTTATACATTATTTCACATATATTACCCATATATACTTAAATTATGCATTATTTCCTTATAATTTCCAATTTTCATTACTTATATAACCTATTAACAAGCTTTAAAAATTCCCATTAAATTCCATAAATCATATAAAAATTCATGAAAGCTACATATGACATTTATAATTAATTTAGGCTACTAATTACTATTTTCAAGCAAAAATCATTATTTTTGCGTTAGTATAAATTTTGGCCATCATGCTAACACAAGCTTAAAAATTATTTCTCACTCTAATCATACACATATAATCAATTATGCTCCAATTTCATTTACCCTATCTCAATTTCTTTAATTAAACCATTTAGCAATTTTTTTTCCCAAATACATAAAGGAAAATTAATTCAAATAAATAGGAAATACTTAGATTTATTAGCCACATACCACTATATCTTGATCAAGAGTGCCTAGCCTTCCTTCTCTTTACCCTTACTCTTTGAAATCCTTCCTTCACTTTCCACACCTAATATATCTAGCCCATAAATCCTTAGTTTTCTTCATCTTACTGGTCTCAAATGCAAAATCCAAGCTCAAAATCAAAAACTACAACTCAAAATCCATAAGAAAATACTAAAGAATTAATTTAAATCCATAAATTCCTAAAATTCCAACTTACCATATTTTCTTTATCCATTTGATTTCTAGCCTTCCCTTGCTCAAACCACTTGATTGAGGCTACTAGGGTGAACTAGAGAGGTGGAACTTTAATTGTTATGTTGGAAATTAAGAGAGATTTGAAGTGAAAGAAGAAGAAATCAGCGAAAGAAGATGGAGAGTATAGGTTCAGCCAGTTAAAGAGAGGGAGAAGAAGCCAGCCAAATCTAGAAATTTCTCCAGATATTCTCTCTATTTATACCTCGCATTTGGGCCTAAATATGGGCTTAGCCTAATCGTATTTTTGACCTTTGGAGGCATGTGTGACCTCAATTTCACTTCAAAATTCAACCCCAGACTCCCCATGACTAATAATTTCCAATGGTCCAAGAAAATATTTTTGACTTTCGAGTGTCTTTTCGGGCCCAGAAAGCACTATTCACCATCAAAAAGTACTGTTCACGGCTGACCTGGTGTTAAGGCCATTATAAATAAAATGTGGGTATGTTATTGAAGGGTCATCCAATTTATCGACTAGGTCTTTCAGAAAGAAAGAACTGCCTCAATATACCAATCTTACAACCACTAATGGAAGATTATTGATACTTAAGTGGCTTTTCTTAAAAAATTTTACACATAGCTTGAGATGTAAGCTAGAGTTTTATGGGAAAAATATATCATTAACTAACACAAAACCTTCAGGCAGAGGGCATAACTTCTAAGTAAAAGTATGGAATTACAAGCCCAGCATGGCATAACACCTAATGGAATGAATACATTGCAATTCATGGGGAAATTATTTCCTTTTGCAAGAAATACAAAAACATATTATCTACCCTGAAGATAATAAGACAACTCAAAAATAAGCAAAGCAGATAAGAGAGATAACCAAAGGAAGCTCGTTTAAAAACCAGGAGTTCTAAGGAAGGCATGTGTGGGTCATCAGCTAGATCGCATTTGAGATGAGGTCCCTTAACCACCTATGGTGTAGTCCATGCATTTTTGCATACATTCTTGCACTTTTGCATCCATTCATGCATTTCTACATATATTCATGCATTTCTGCGTACATTCATGCATTTTTGCATACATTCATACATTTTTACATTCTTTCATTTTTACATACATTCTTGCATTTTTGTATACATTCTTGCATTTATTCATAAATTTTCATATACTCCATAAGTATGATTTTTTTCTTTGCATATAATTTTATGTACATATTTTTCTCTTTGAACACATCACACATAACTTTTCATAAATTATTCTGTACCTATAATCTCGTAGGTAATGGAAAGGCATATTTTGTATCTTTTCCTCGATCTGACTAAAATCAACAAATCCTTCAATTTTTTATTTATGATACACTAATTGCAAAGTTTGAAGATTTAAGGATTTATCATATCAAATATTAATTGCCTCTCAAATATATTCGAGATGACCGTTGCAGCACCATTGTTGTCCCAATAATAGGGAGTATTTTTATTAAAATAGTTTGTGCCTAAATTTGATTTATATTTCCTAGTTATGTCTAAGATTTCAAAATAATTGTTTCTTATAAATTTACTTTCAATTTGAAATTTTACTCCATCCAAGTAAGTCTCAACTGTGAATAGTTTTAATCTCGACCTGAGAAATTTGTATTTCATTTAAGTATGAGCTAAATAGGATGTAGTCATATTTTATCTCTAACCATTAAATTACATAAAAGCCTTGAATATACCAAGCAAAGTCTAAATTTCGAGCACTTCGGTCTTATTTCAAAAATAAGTTGAAAAATTATTTGCAATTGAGGGGATTGGGTAAAACTTACTAAGAGCACTAGAACCTTTTTAATTACCTATCAAAGCAATCCCAAGATGAGATAAAATCTAGAAAATGATTCAAGCTTCCCTACTTTGAATAGCTCTATAAATGGATTTTCCTACCCTGATTTCATAATTATTTATCAACCCATTAAGCCTTTATTTTAGGTATGCTGAATGCATGATCATTTTACTGTTACAAATATTAAAGTAACCCTTTAACCTAAAATGATTTTTGCTTTCCTTTAGGAAGATGGTGACTATGATAGGGCTGGAGTCATATTTTAAGGGAAGGGATATTAATTTCTACCAATCTTTTGTATACATTTTGTTCAATGAGAAATTAAGTTTATTTAATGAAATAAACATGCAAAAGGAGAGAAAAATAAAGAAAAAAAAGGAAAAAGGAAAAGAAAAAAGAAAATACCACAAAAATAACACCACAATAAAAATTTAAAAAAAAACAAAAAGGGAGACTTTAGCTATTATCCTTCAAATAATCTCTAGTGAATAAAAATTACCAAGACTAAATGTGAGAATGATTTGATGATGAAAAAGGGGTAGTCCTCTTATTAGTCAAGAGAGTATAGTGGTCATTTTCCTCTAGCAACCTGATCTTTCTTTGATAGCTATTCATCCAAGCCTAACATTAAAACCAATGTAAAACCTCCTGATTCTGGGTTTGATCTCTTCGAACCTAATGGAGATGACCTTCTAGTAAGGTTTGGTATGTAAGAAAAGTCATATTGTGTTTTTTAAGCTTCAAGTAGGATACCATTTATGCATTCGAGTTAAATCTCATCCCCAAATTTGCATCCAGAATATCTTTTCAAATGACAGAAATTATGTTTTAGCCTTTGGTTGTCATAAATAGAAGTTGCTTGGTATGCTTTGTGCTTATTTGTTAGTTCAATAGACTTTGGCATTAGCATACCTATTCTCCTATTCCCTCATTAAGAATGACGTCTTAATTTATTTTATTGATATTAAAATAGTTAAGAATATGGTCCATTCAACTTATTCAGAGATGAGTAAAATTCGAGTTTAAAGTATTTGATGAGTTATAATTACTTTAAATTTTGGAAACATTTTGGCAAATAACTTTTTGCACACACACCATGTGTGGCATTCGTCACCCATAACTCACATATATAATTGTGTAAAGATGCATGAATTTTACACATATACTGCACATATATAATTTTCTACACCTACTTATAAGAGTAATTTCTTACAAGGAAAAATAAGAATGGACTCTATGCATCAAAGCTGGCCACAGGATAACTCCAATCAATGGAGAATTTCCCATTGTAGAGATCAATCTAATTTTAATAAAAAAAACATCTCATAAGGTTAGGTCATCTACACAAACCATCCTTGGGAGCATTTACAAAAAGATGGCAATCCCACTAAAAGATAAATCTTCGTGAGAGGAATCATACAGACCCAAAAAAGGTAAGTACGTTCATCAATTATAACAAGCACATTAACACCCAACCTTTACATAAGTTCCAAAGTCCTCTTAAAAGGTATTTAACCAATTAACAAGGGGTCAACATGTTCAATTTTCAACATTGGCCATTTATTTTTTCATCATCAAAGATCTGATCAACTTTGATATTAGCTAGTGTTTCTTTATTCAATAAGGACCTTCATACTAACACATATGTGGGGCTCATCTGTGATTTTTCATTCCGATATATGGTATCAATCTTCTCTTAATGAAGTTGATATGCTAATAAGCTGGTGTCAATAGTTTGACTCAAGGAGGTTTGATATACCAATAAGCTGGCATTGATTATCTCTAAATGTAGTTGATATACTAACAAGCTAGAATCAATAATTCAAATTAAGGAAGTTAACATGCCAATAAACTGGCATCAATAGTTTAACTCAATGAGGTTTGGCATGCAAACAAGTTGGCTTCAATCTTGTATAAACGTAGTTGACATGCCGACAAACTAGCATCAATAGTTCGACTTAAAGAGGTTTGACATGTTAACAAGCTAGCATCAATCTTCTCTGAATGAAGTTAACATGTCAACAAGCTAGCATCAACAGTTCGACTCAAGAAGGTTTGACATGTCGATAAGCTAGCATCGATCTTCTCCAAATGAAGTTGATGTGTCAACAAGCTGGCATCGATTTTCTCCAAAAGTAGTTGATATGCCAATAAGCTAGCATCAATAGTTTAACTCAAGGAGGTTTGACATGTTGACAAGCTAATGTTAATATTTTCCAAATATGGTTGGACATGCTGACAAGCTAGCATCAACCAATCATCTTTCCTGATTATGTATGCCAATAAGCTGGCACTAATTAAACAATCTACTGAGGGTTAACATGTCGACAAGCTAATGGTAACTACTTAACCAACAGAGAGTCAACACATTGATAAGCTAATAGTAATTAGCCAACCAGAGATTTGCTACCTCCAATATATATCTTTTATCCTTTTACTCTGAATTTTAGCTAACCTAAACACTAGTCTACTAGCCTTTCTAAAGCTAAGGGAAATTATAGACACTAAGTCCTAAGACAACTCTTAATCAGAGCTACCTAATGAGGAAGGCATTTCTCATAAATAGACAAGGAACAGAAGTGCTAGGCTTTCTCTCGAATTTTATGTTTTTAAAATACTTTTTGGGCTCTCTTGTAAGGTTTAAATGTTTAAAAATCTCTTTTGGGATTTTTTCCATTTTTTGCCTATCAATAATGTTAAAATATGTTACAGGGTTAAAAAAAGGTCAAAAGGGGTGAGTCACTCCTTCGACTTATGGGTCAAAGCCGTGACTCACATCCGTGACTTATTCCTTAGAACTATTCTAGGTGGTGAAATAAGGGCAAAAATGGGAGATTTTATGTTGTCCTCATCCAAAACATTTATGGCAAAAATTGATGATTTTAAGGGCTATTTAAGGCGAAAATGAAAAATTTAAGGGGGGCTCTCTCTCTCTTTTATCTTCTCTCTTTCTAAAACACACACTCTGTAACTTAAAATCAAGAGCAGAAGAAGGAGAAAAAGCCATAGATAATGGGGATTCCATAATCTTTAAGAAACTAACATTGAAGGTAATATTCATGAGCATCCAAACCCTTGATCATGTGTATATTTAGAACTTACAGTAAAAAACCATTAGTATTCCTTTATTCATTAATTTTTATATTCCTTGATTTATTGTGTTAAATCTTGCTTTTAAGTATGATTTTACCATGTTATGGCATATCTATCATTTGTTAGGCTTAATTTTGTGTAAATATACATGGAATTGATTACTATGAATTTACTATTCATATTCTTTCTCACTCCTTTATATCTTTGAGTTTTTTTTCCATTTTTTTTAATTTCTTGGATTTAAGCATGTAATTTCATTGTTGAATGTGATTTATGTCTATTTTATTCATTAATCCATAAAAACTAATTTAAATCATAAAAAAAAAGAGATTTGATTGATATTTTAAAAGTTATTGTTTAACATCTTTAACCTCCATCTTCTTCAAATCTCAACTTTGAATTTCATATTTCTTGCTTCGATCTTGGTTTTTCTTTTGTAAATCATGTTTTTCACGCATAAAAATGAGTGTTTTGGTTTTCCCATGCATCAAACTAGCTAAAGTTACATTTTGGTTCATTTGGGTGAATTCATGGCTTCATTCCAATGTTGGGGGTCATTTTCTAGGCTGAGTCATGGCCTAAGGGCAAGACTTGCTGGGCGACTCATGGCCTTAGCTCTTGACTCACCATTTTTGCCCTTAACACACCATTTCTACCCTTAATTCGCCCAACCTTCTGCCCTTCACTCATGCCTCTTTTTTTATGTTTGCTGCATATATTGTATTTTGGCCACTATCACTTTTTTGAATGCATGTTTATTTATTCTTTTCTATTTTCATTTATTTTGTGCATATACCTTATATGCATTATGTTAATTGCTTTATTTCTATATTTATGTAATATGTCTCATATTTTTTATTGTACTTCGTTAATATAATTTTTGTTTTGTTTTTATTTATGCATTTGTATTAATTTGACATTTTATTTTTTTATTATCCATTTTAACCTTTGTTTATCTATTTATTATTAATCATATTATTATTAATTTTATTATTTACTATACAATTTACAACATGCCTTATAATGTAATTTATTTATTATAATTTATTTTAGTTTGAGGTGCCAAATGGATAAGTTGGACGAGTTTGGGTTAGGTCATTAATAGACGGATCATAAATGAGTCATAAATGGATCAATATCTAAATGGATTAGGTGAATTTGGATTGATCTATGGATTTAATGCAAATTATTATAAAATTTTTTATTAATTAAATTCTCATTATATTGGTCATTGGTGAAGCCTACATATGAGGCAATAGAGAAAGGGTTTGTGACTGCGAAGAATTCGATGGCAAGGATTATAAGGACTTACTAAGGGGTGGAAATTAGTATTATGATGTCAAAAGCTTTTTAGATTTGCATTTTGCTGGGTAAAAACAACATATAGCCATAGTAACCTTTTATCGAGGTTTATTTTATTATTTTTTTAAAATTTATTTTTTGTGTGGAAATAATGCAATTCCTATTCATTTTGAACTAGTCAATTAACTCATGTTCCTATAATTTTTACCCTTACACCTATTAGGTGTTAATACTGTAATTATTTAAGAATTCATTAAGACCAGTTAAATGATTATAAGGCTGATTGTCCAAGTAATATGGATATATTATCAATTTTTCCTATTGTCTAAATGAATTGGTGGACACCATGAGATTCAAACCCATTGGGTACAGACCCAATGGGTTAAAGAATGAAATGGATTAGTTTTGGATTGAGCCAATGGATATTAGGTTAGGTTGGGTTGGGATGGAGAATAAAATGGGTCAATTTTGGATTGACCCAGTGCGTAATTATTTGGGTTAGGTTAGGTTGGATTCAGGTTATTTTTAAAGCGAGTTATTGGATCTGGGTCAATTTTTCCACCTTTAATTTTAGTTTGTGAATTTTAATATTATTCTCATTTATTTCATGTAAATCATGCATTTACATATTTACACTTAAATTTATTTTCCATTAATTTAATTATTATTGTCACATACATATTATATTTGATTACTATTATTGTTATTCTCGTCATTATTTTTATTTATTTATCTCATATGTTAATATAATTTTATTATTATTTATGTCCATTATATTTATTAATTTATCTTATTTCATTATATATATTTATTACTTATTGTATTTATTTAAATGCTTTAGCATACGCATATTAACACATGTTGTATGAATTTCGGATGCATCATGCATTTTATTTACTATGTCTATTTTATCATTTAATGATTAATTACTTATTTAAGTCGTTCGGTTTAATTAATCATTAATCATTTATAATGTGATTTAATTCATTATTAACCAATATTATTTTTTTGCCCTATTTTAATATGCACTAACGCATCACGCATTCCAGGTCGGGATGGAGAATGAGGTAGAGTGGATTAGCTTAGGATTTACTTTATTTCCTTTCATTATTTTAAGGCATGTAATAATAAAGATTTTTTTATCGTTAATTGAAAAACTCACTGAAATATTTCTACTCAATTAATTGGGCTTTTCAGACTAAAGTCCTACTTTTATCTCAAAAACCATTCAAAGAAGTTTTGATAAATATGCATAAAAGAATGAATGTTTCTAATCCAATAAATATCCCAATTTATATATGTCATTTAACTTCTTTAGTTAGACGATACAAGCAAAAATACTTAAATAATTATACAAGTTTGATTGGGATTTTTCTATAATAAAGAGGGATCGATATCCTATTTTTCATTTACAAAATAATATGTAAAAGGCAAGTGCTTTTCCTTATAAATACCAAAATTTTTTCTATTTAAAATCAACACAATTCTTTTAAAGCTATGAAGGGTCAAATATTCCCATTTCTATCCAATACACCTAAAAATTTTTCTTTTTCATAAATACAAATGTGGGAATCAACTTTCCCACCAACCTAGACATTGTAAATAAACTACCCACTTTATGTATAATTTATTCATTTATTTGTTATAATTTTATTGTTTTTTGTGCCATGTCTTTGTTACTTTCAATATAATATGATTTACAGCTTTCCAACATACTTGAGTTTGCCTTACTTTTCTTACATGATAACTCACGTGAGAAAGGAGATAAAATAATTAATTTTGCTTATTTTTCTAACATTAATCAAGGTATAAATAAAAGCGAGGTCCCGAACCATCTCTGGTTTTGGCCTTATAAGGTTAGAATTCACTTTCCCAATGTTTTATTAGGTGGCGACTCTGTGATACCTACCTTATAGTGCCTAAGAGATGTCCTTATAAGTTGATCACCAATAATAAATAAGGATAAATCTTTATCCATTATGAAGCGACCAGCCTTCATGAGTTGAATGATCCTTTATTTAGTCTCGAGCCCTAAAAGAAGGCTTTTGAGAATAAATCGGATGCCTTCGAGGTTCAATGGGCCTCACACCTTGACCTTGTAGTTGTAACAGAGATTTTGAATTGCTCATAGTGGTCATTCTTATTTGCTAGCCATGTGAAGTGATTCTGCCTAAAAGTTTGCAAGATCTACGGATGACTCATAGCGATCATTAATCCTTACCCACCATGCAAAGTGGTTCTTAAATTGTGCAAAAGTAGTTGATGATAAAGTAGTTATGGTTCTCTACCTACCATTACTCATAACTAAACTTGGCATTTTGATAACTCTAATGGACTCACAGTGGTTATCAAATCCTGCTCATTGTGACTAATGCCAAAATTCTACAATTCAGCCAAAAAACCACACATAAATAATATTTGGAACAATAAAAACATGTTTTAATAATTTTTTGGAAAAAAATTTAAAATAAACAATTTAAAACATTCAAATTAAGTATAAAAACACATAAAAATAAACACTAAATTGCAATTATCACTCTTGGTTTGTCCACTTGAGCTTGTCTTCTTGCAATTAATTAAACTCAAAACCTTTATGGAGCAATAGTTGATTAAATTTTTGTGAGCTAGCGGTAATTGAAGGAGTTTCCCATTTTAGATATGCTTTAATTTTCACAAAAGGAGCTTGTGTGCTTTGTACCTATAGAAATTGAGTCTAAGAAAGTATATGCAAAAAATTATGTACATAGGATGCATGTAATCATGTATGTGAAATACATGTAAAGCATTATGTACGTTGAATGTATGGAAAGAACCATATATATGTGAATGTGTGTAGCATGCGAATTGAATAGACTACATCTCAAGTTATAGAGTCTAATCATAAGTTTGACATAACTATTGTCCTGTAAATTTTCTTTCAGAACTCTATTTTCAATGAGAATTTTGGCAAGCTTTCATTCAGGTATTATTTTTTCTTAGTTTTTTTTTTGCCTTGCCTTCCTTTCTTTTCCTTTTATTGTTCTTAGTTTAGATAATCCATGTTTGTTTCTTTTTATCCATAACACCCTAGTCATGGCCATGCTATCAAGCTTTATAAATCATTTGATGCCTATAAAATAAGAGAAAATTATATCTAGGTCTTGTGTTCTTGATCGTTAGTCATTTAGGAAGGTTTAGCTTGATATGCCTGTATGGTGTTGGGACCCATGGTTTCTCATTTTTCGCCTCATATATCAAAAGCTATGCCCGTGCTTTAACCATCGGAGGAGCATCCTTATCTTTAGGGCTTTGCTTGTTTCTCGAATTGTATGCCAAATTATTCGAGAAAAGCCATTATGGCATTGGGAATTTTACCATTAATGGCTATAGGATTAATACCCTAAGATGATGTGGCATCTTTAAAAATTTTGTTTATTGCATTGGATAGGCTTTTTAACATCCTAACTTATCGTACTGGTACAACCTCACTGATTTGCCTTGACTGACATTTGATTATGATCGGGGATAGGTTTATTGGTGATTCTTAACATTCTGATGTTATTGATGGCATTTGCAATGGGTCAATCCCTTTTCTACTAATTTTGGCATAAATCGTAATTAGCTTCGACACTGTAAAGGCTCACCTGACAATTCTCTTCACTGGTAACTCCTTATTTCTCTAGGTACCAGTAGTTATTTATTTGAAATAGCATGAGCCTTGTGAGTTTTTCACACTAGTTTTTCTTAGCAGCAAATGTGTCCTTTCAAGGATTTTCACATAATTTTGTGCCTAACTTTTTCTTAAAATAGACCTAACCTATTCTTGCAGCTTTTATTCAATTTTATAAGATACATAGCCTATTTCCAAGTTTTCATCCTGCCACTTTTTATTTTTTTTCCTATTTCTTTTTTTATTTTTTATTTTTTATTTTTTGTTTTTTCCTCTAGAGAAGCATTTGTCATATGAAGCGCAACTTTTGTCGCTTGAAAATTTATCTAGCTCTGATATATGTCCCTACGTCTAGAAATAAGTTTGCCTTTATATGTTAATCATATGTTCATTCTTAGCTTATGCAAATGTTCTCATTTATACGCACCATATTGCAATAGTAATAATCAAAAGTAGACACTCAATGCAAACATACAAGTGTTCATTTAATCTAGGAGAATGATATCTTAAGTGTACCCAACTTCTATTATCCATCAACCCTCATGGATTTTTTTGGTTGAATAATTTCTCTTAACCTTAATTTTTTTCTTAGGGTGCTATTTTTTATTTTCTCTTTAGTAGGGTGTCTAATTTTAGTAAGACTACCATTTTTAAAATTTTAACCTGCTGGGCTAAATTTATCTTTTTTTATTTTTGTCTTAGCCTTGGAACCCTTTTAAGTACGTAAAACTATAATCCACACCAAAGAAGGACTAAATGAACCAAAATAATTGGAAAAACAAGTTGGCAAAAATTCCCTAGAAGCTAGTAAGGGAATACGGCTAGGGAAGAAGAAAAAGATGAAAATAAGACTTATACCCTAATCCCATTTGTGCTAGCATATGTAGGTTAAAAGCACACTTCTGATAGGATTACGATACTTAAAAGTTTGAAAAAATATTAAATGGGCTTTTGGAATTTAATTAATTAATTTGGGCCTAATTGAAATCCAGTCTAGGCCCTTTAATAAAGGATATTGATCAGAAGCTAGCAAAATGGGCTCTTTTGCACAGACTTGGATTTTATTACCCAAATCAACTTCAAATCCCACCAAATTAAACATGTGTGCTCCATAACACTTATGAAACATTTTTTTAATGAATTTGGGTTCAAAAAATAGGCCTCTAAGGCCTTCTATCTAGGTTATGTAGAGAAGCCTTCCTTTAGAGGGCTTTTGAGTATAAACCAATATTTTTTGGCTAATAATTATTTCTCCAAAGGACCCATTAATATTATTTTATCCCTATAACATTTATATTCAATAATATTTAATTCTAAAATAAAATATTTCAATTACATCCTTTATTGTAGAACATTAACAAAAAGCTCCGTGAACTTTTCTACGAATCTTTTTGTGAACTTTTCTTCATATGTATAATTAATTAAACTTTTTAATTAATTATTTTCTATTTATTTTTCCTCTCCCTTATTAATATCAAATATTATTATCCTTATCATTTTACCATTTTATCCCTTACTCTATAAGTGTGTGACCAATTGGGTTTCTATCCATGTTGGCTGTATAATATGTAACTAAGAATTCTAATCGAACATGGACTCTTCACTAAGAGTCCTAGTCAAAATGTGACTTATATAAATTATCAATTCTCAATTGATATTCACTTTTACAACATGTATCCAAGAGTCCTAGTCGAACTGGGACTTATCACCTATAGTCCTAGTCGAACTGGGACTCATCACCAAGAATCCTAGTCGAACAATGACTCTTATTATTTAAACTCTTTTAAACCAATTTATCAATTCCTAATTGATATTTATGAGACATTAATATGCAAGTTATGAGAGGCCTCTATCTAAGCATCATAACCACCCAAATATCAGGAAAGTCAAGTGGTTATAACTATGCCCTTCTATATAATAGTTACCATGCAATTACTCCTTTCATCACACTTATCTCATTTACGTTCTGAGTATGGATTTATGTCAACTTATATGAACCTAAATATGTATGCTATATTGATTTAACCACTATTCACAAAATACCCCTTATGGATCCTTATCCACCTTGGCATCCTACTCTATCTAGAGATTCTCTGAACAAGATAATTATAGAATCATGTGAGATAACTTCCCTTAATAAATTCTGGATGGTGAATTCTTTATTGATTACTCAGCTACCTTCAAGTAGGTCATGAAATACCTAACCTCCTAACTATGTTCACCTTCGATTGGAGGTAATCAGTTACGGAGTTAAAGTATATCACTCACTACCTAAGATAAATTTGGTGATCTCACGTCTGAGGATACTTATACCACTGCTATGAAGAGATTCCTCACTGACATATATTTAATATCCATGTGAGGATTCTCTTGGTAGGTCTCTAATAAAATTTTTTTTCTAATAAGCATCCACATATTAGCTTTGATCATCTCCCATGATCACAGTTATAAGAACTGCTACTTGAACCTTTTAAGAAGCATAACATGAGCAAGTCTATTCATATTAATAATATCCTATCTTGTTAATACTATGACTAGGAATATTTACGTATTAATACATTTACATGTAATAAACATTTCACATCATGAGCTCTTTTATGATTGCCTTTGCATTGTGTTTATAATACCAAAGACTTCATTTATTAATTTAAGATTAAACAAACATATATAATTAAACATAGCATTGATAAATGAATGTTGCCTTCTCATAAAAAAAATGAGTTCATATACATGAAATACATCCCTATCTACATGGCCTCTAAGGCATACTCTCTAACATAATTCTTATCTAACAAGCTCAATTACAAAAGCCTTTATTTTGTCTATTCTAGGCTTAACAACTTAGCCTCTAAAGCAACCCTTAATGACTTGAAGTTTAGTTTCAACTAGCAATGTTATGTCTATCTTGATGAAGAAGGG
Organism: Excoecaria agallocha; assembly: GCA_037975025.1. Taxonomy (NCBI): domain Eukaryota; kingdom Viridiplantae; phylum Streptophyta; class Magnoliopsida; order Malpighiales; family Euphorbiaceae; genus Excoecaria; species Excoecaria agallocha. The sequence goes on along the minus strand of CM075813.1, from coordinate 18,739,424 downwards.
AGAGTCCATATTGAAGCCTTATACCTTTATCCATATGGGATTTAGCATTCCCTGCACATACTTCGTCCATTTTTTATTTTTAGTATTTTTTTTCCTTTTTCATTTCATTTTTTTCATTTTTATTTCTTCTTCTTTTTCATTTTCCTTCATTTCATTTTTTAAATAACTCAGTTAAATGTCATCAAGTTGTCTCCTCTGTGGTGCTTTATCTATACTAATAAGCTGATGTGACAATTTTTAAACCATGCTCAAGTCTTTCTCTATGGCATTTTTAGGGAACTTTAACCCTTCCATGTAACCTAAATGTCATAGAACCAAGATCAGGGTTTCCTTGATGTTTATCATTTATAACCATGACCTCATTTTTCTTACCCATTTTTATTAGAGTCTTCGAAGTTCCTGCTTGGCCATCTTATTACTCGGGTAGGTTCAAGTGGCATGTATTGCAATGTCTTTGTCAACTCCAGGCATATCCACATAGTTCCAAGTAAATACTTTTTTCATATTTTTTATACTATATTGAATTTTATCTCTCCTCAAGAATCATATCAATTGTATTTAATATCTCTTTAGGACTATACTATTTCTAAGATTAAATGGAGATCTGTTTATTAAATTCAAGTCATGTATGTTATATAAACCATGATTATTGCTATGCATGATGGAGATAGATGATACATTGCATACATAAGCAAAATTGTTCATATTATTGACATTATTGAAGAAACATATTCATCATTAATTAGTTTAAAAACATATGTTACATCATGAAAAAGATTATTATCTAATTTGATAATAGTTTAAAGCCTATCTTCAATCGGGCTTTCATCAATGCCTCAGGCTTCCTTTCTCTAGATGGTGCCCTATGGCTTGTAGAGATATTTACATTCTATACTTCTCTATCTATTTCTTATCAAATTCAGTGGATAATTGTAAAGTATTATTTCCTTATAAATCTAGGACCACATACCATTCTAGTAAACCTAAGCCAATCATAAATATAGAAGGTCGTACAAAATTGTAGTTTCCTTTTTCTTTATCTCCCCTCTCTAGATCTAATATTTGTTTAATGTTAATTAGGTCCTGAATATCGTCCCTTAAATGTCAACAATAATCAAATCCATGCTATATATATTGATGGCAGTCACAGTACTAGTCTGACTTATATATAGGTTTTTACTTGTTACTGGCTGGCCTAGCTAGCAGCAATTATAGCTTTCCATCCTGAATGTAATGGGTGGTAAACACTTTAGCCATATTATCATTATTGCTTTCATTGTTGCCTCTAATGTTCTTGCTGAACTTTATATTGCCATACCCTCAATGGTTGTTGTGATGCGTGCCAAAGCCTTTAAGTTCATTTCCAGGTTCACTCTCGGAGACCCATTTTTAGGGTTCAAGACCAAAAAGGGCTTACTTAACTCATAAATTGGCCACTTCATAATAAAAAGTGATCAAGCCCAAATTATTGTTTGTGGTTAACCCATGAAGGCATCTACTAATGGGCCTAAAAGAGATAGATATCATTGGAGTCACCACACAACAATATGTTGGAAAATGAATCTCAAACTCTTGATGCCCAAATAGAGATTGGTGTTATCCACATCACTCTTATTAGGCATCTTGGTTAGGTGTTTCTTTTATAGTTGAGTTTTAAAATTAATCCGCTCTCCTCTCTCACATAATGCAAAATGATAAAATTAAATAAGATCTCAATCAATTAATAAAGCAGTAAAAAGCAACTATCCACCTCAACTTCCATTGTAATAACTCAATTCAAAAGTAACACAAGTGATTATGGAAAAAAAGTTAAATAAAGCTAGATATCTTAGTCCAGAATATCATTCTAAGCATTAAACATTCTTGTTAGGAATAATTCAATACTTAGCATAAAAATCTAGTTTTAAACTCCTAGAGATTCATTAAATCCTTTTTCAAGTAAATTTAACTTGAACCTATTCTTAGTTCAACTTTTCTTAGTATTAATCCACTTTTACCAATACATAATTATCTCAAATATAGAAAATAATCATGCATCAACACTAATGAACTAATCTTAGAACATGCATATTATAGATCATACTTTAAATCAATTATTAACTATTAATCAAATAAATTAATAATCAATCTTATTATAATCAAAGATAAGAATTTGCTCAAAACTAAGAAATAATCAAATATACAATAAAATTAAAGTAAAAATTGAGTCATTACAATAAAAGTATAAGGGTCCAAGTTTCCTTGAGTAAAAGAAAGAAAACTACTTACCAAATATGATTAGAATAAAAGAAAACTAAATTAAAAAGGTACATATTATAATAAGAAATCGGACAATTATAGCAAAAGTTATGATAAAAATAGTTCGGGCCACAATCAATTATAGTCAACAAGCAAGATAAAGTGCAAATAAAGCAAGGATAGGATGCAAGAATAAATTTTAAACTTTGAGTTCTTAAGGCAGAGGTGTGGGATTGAGTGAGTGAGATGTGTGCTTGAGTGAGTGTAAGTAGGGTCCTAAAGTAGTGAGTGTAGGGGTTTAAAATCAAGGCACTCGGGAGAGTGAAGAAGGTCGTTCGGCCGAGTGTTGGGATGCTATCTTTGAAGGCCAAAATTGGATATAAAACACTCAGGAGAGTGAAATATCACTAAGTCGAGTAAAGAGGCACTCAAGAAAGTGTTTCATCACTCAATCGAGTGATAAAGGGTGGCTCTCATAGTAAAACTCTACACTTCCATTTTTTAAGCTCAAAACTCCAATTAAAAGCATTTTTTCTTAGTTATCTCCATTCCTACATTAATTCAACCTCTATAAACTTGATCAAACGTCACAACTCATCATTAAATCATGCTTTACAACTCACTCAAATAAATAAAAACTCAATCAAATTATTCTAAAACCATGTATAATAGAATGAAAATCCAAAAACCAGTAAAGACTATATCAAGTTTAACATGAATCATACTCACTCAAATAAATCTCTACCATGAATAACCAAATTATTTTCACTAAAAATCAATTAAAATCATGCCAAAACAATATGAAAACCTACAAACTAATTGAATTACATATTAAATCCATTTTTAACTTAACAAATGAAGAATTCTTTCTTTCGTTCATAAAGGCTTAAGAAAATAACATCAAACTCACACCTTTATAACTCAAGAAACATAAATCTATATTCCCTTAACTAAAAAAAAAATATGAGCTCTATAATTATCCTAGAAACACTTACTAATTTAAATATAGTAATTAAGTATAAAATTATTAGAAGCTTCTTTCTCTTAGACTCGTGCATTGAAATACAAAAACACAATGAACATAAGAATCATAAATTGAACTATAGAAACCTAAGAAATTAACCTAAAGACAAGGTAACTAAAATTAACAAACAAAAAAAAAATATAAAATATTAATAGCAAATTCTACATTCAAAGACTAATTATGAAAATGAAAAATAGAAAATTATTCATATAAATCAAATGCCAAAAATAACATTCATTTAAAGATTACAAGGAAGAAATAAAATTAAGAAATAGAAGAAGGGGATCGCTCAACCCTTTTTCAATTCAACAAATGTATTTTTTCCTTGCTTGCCTTCTCTTCAAATTATGAAAATTAAACTAAAAATTAAAGTGCTAAAACTATTGTTCTTAAAGTTACAAAATCAAAAATCTTCATCCCCTTTCCAGTTATGTTCAAAGTAATATATATACATCTCTAAAAAGGGATGTCCCTTCAAGTGCCTCTTCCAAATGATTACAAGTGTTGATGAAAAAATGCAACTCTTCACATTCAACTCCTTCCTCAACCTCCTCTTGTCATGCTCGTGACCCCTGTCGCGCTCGCGACATAGCACGCCTTGGCCTTGCTCACAATTCCCTCGTAATCTACTGGCTATTCTCTCCTCCGCATGCTGTTGCAACCTCCCTTCATTGTCGCGCTTGCGACACTAGCTTTTGTAGCCCTAGCTTTTCACTTCCTCCTCTAAGTGATATCCTTTAAGCTCCAAACCATTCCCTTTCTCCTATAAAACAAATAAAACATCCAAAAATACACAAAACACATAAAAGCAACAAAATACACATAAAAATTCCAACATAATAAACACTATACTCAACAAAATTACACATGAAAACATAATATTTATGAGCTTTTCAAGCTCATATCAATTCTCCACACTTGAACTTTTGCTTGTCCTCAAGCAACACTTCAAAATGTAAGAGAAACTGAAGTACACAAACATATAATTTTGGAGCTCACATTTGTATTTGAAAAATATTTGGAAATCACAAGCAAAAACATGCATTCTTCACAAATTTGGCCTAAATATGCAAATTCTCGAACCAAATCATTATCCATTAAACTTAAACAACCATGCACATTTGGAAAATTATGAAGTAGCAAAGCATAAGAATGTGTGAACTTAAGAACTTGAATATCTTAACAAATGTAATATTATTTCATACCAAACATTGCCTAGAGTAGTTCTCACTCAAACACTATATTCTTGAAGAACTAATTTATTCGTTGTGTTTATAGGTTAGTGTTTCTCTCATTCCTCAAACATGCCAATGCCTACCATAAGCTTGTAATTAGTGAACATCTCCACTGCTAGTACAAAATGATACATGAAATCAAAGGGTCTTACAAAGGTTGTAGCTTGGCTTAGGTTAAGGGTAGGTCAGTTTTGGTTTAAGTAGCTCGAATTGTGAATAGAAATAATATCACTATATAATAGGAGATTTATTGAAGAATCTAAGTATTGCATGATGGAAATTACTTCTCATATGCCCTTCTCAATAGCACACTACTACTAGTTTCTTTTTTTTTTATTCTTTTTTTCTTATATATATATATATATATATCTTGTAGAAACTAGCTCTATTCCAACATTGAACCTAGAGAAGAAGGGAATTTAACTCTCATTTAAATACCATCATACCTAATTTAACAATATATATCTCCTAATGATATAGCAATTTATCTCTCTTCACAAAAAAGTAACACAAAGAAATGGATTTTGGTTCAGTAAAGGATATTGGCTTATTACATGTTACTCAACAAAAATAGGTTTAAGGCTCAAAATTGGTTACCTAAAGTAAAAAATGTAAGTTTTTAAAGCAAGCCAAAAATGGTTTAATCTAAATGCCCTTATCATTTTTCATGCTCATCACATACTAAAATGTAATATCAAAATTTACCAAAAACAAATTCTAGAGGACATGGCATATTAAGGGTCTCATAAGAGAAAAAATATCAATGTAAAAGGCTCAAAAGCTCACTTAGCTATAAGTCAAATTACCCTGAGTAATAAATTGGCAAAAATAATCCATTTACATGTGAAAAGATACTCAATTTAAAAAGAACCTACACTAAAATGTTTTTCCAAGTCATAACCTTCACTATATACATGTAATTATCAAAGTAAAATGGAAATGATTGGCCGAAAAATTTGCCTAACTAGACTAAAAATGATAGAAATGCAAGTTAAAGCATGCATTTATTCCCAATTAGGTGCCAAATACACAAGCTCCAAAATTAAATTCACAATACAACATACACATAATAATAAACAAAAATAATAACATAACATGCACATCCCCCCCACACTTAGATAACACAATGTCCTCATTGTGTGAGAAAAACAACAAAGACAAAACACATAGCATAACAATCACATAACACATGACAAATGCACAATAAAGAATAAAAAGTAAGAAGATAAAGGAATGGTTACTCAGCTGGTCCACTAGGGGACCCCAAAGGTGAAGGAGTGAATTGAACTTTCTACTGGCGAAAGAAAGAGAGCAACTTATGGCTTAAGCTTTTATTACTCTTATGCATCTGGTGCATAGTAGCCTCGAGTGAATCTATGCGTGCCGCCATACTTTGATATGCCGCCTCAATACTATCTAATCGTGAGAGAATACGCTGCATACCAGTGACATTTTGAGGGCCAACATCCTCATCTTGTCCAGCCCCAGAATCACCAACATCGACACCTACATTTTCTTCCTTAAAGCCATCTGAATCGCCCGAGGTAGCAGCAGCAGAAGATTCAGGAGCCTTGCCTTTGTCACGACTAGGACCAACACCCTGTGAAAAACGTGCAATAAACGAGGATGCCAAGCGTCTCTATCTAATACATGTGAATTGCGCAAGTATTTGACATCCATTAAAGCAACTGACTCATTTTCATCCAACGTAAAGTTTGCCAAATCGCCTAAACACCCTAAAATGATTTTGGTAACCATGTGATACATGCCTACCATTTTTATCCTAGCTATAGACATATGATATAAACCATAAAAAATGAAATCGATGGAATAGGGTGTTTTACATTAAAGCATCAAATCGGGCACAAACAAATCCCTAGTCTGAACTTTATTGCTCTTAACTCTCCCAAACAAGGCATGACAAATATACTTATGAATTAAAAACAGAGCATCATCTTTGATAAGATAATTTGGTGCATTTTTGTTGTTAAACACATCTAAGCCGGTTATTTTATGCCAAACAGGCTTATGGTCAAATACATTGGAATTAAAGCATTTTTCATTCAAAGGAAAGCCAAACCATTCATGCATTTCATCAAAGCCAAAAACAAACTCACAATCCTGATGCCTAAATTTAAATTGAGACTTTTTGTTGTCAACATAAGCCAAAGTAGCAAAAAATTCTACTGCCCAATCTTTCCTAGTAGGCAAGGTCATGGTAACAAAATTTCCCCACTTCATGTATTTAATAAACTTATCAAATTGTGATGTAAGCCCTAGATCAGTAAGCAAAGTGAAATCTAAATGAAGCATACCCACATAAGTTTTTTATTGAAAAATTGGAATTTCTTACCTTCTTCCTCAGTGAATATGGAAAAAGGATAATCAAACCTATCCTGGAGGTAATAAACAGCAGGAAGTGGTGAGCTTGGGCCTTCCACGGGTTGCTTATCCTTACATCTAATACTCTTCGTGCGAACCATATTGTAGTCTTGTATCCATGATCAAAGGCTTGTGTCACTTCAAAAGGTCCACTTCACCTAGATCATAATTTTTTAGGGAATAATTTTAATCTAGAATTGAAAGGTAAAACCTTATCCCTAATCTTAAAGCTTTTATACTTAATGTGAGCATCATGCCACTTCTTAGACCTTTCCTTATATATAAGGGCATTTTCATAGGAAAGAAGATGCAATTCATCAAGTTCATTTAATTGGAAACATCTTTTAAAACCAGCATCTTTAATGTCATAATTCAAAGTCTTGATAGCTTAATAAGCCTTATGTTATAACTCGACAAGAAAATGACATGCTTTCCCATACACTAACCTATATGGAGTCATTCCAATAGGTGCTTTGAAAGCAGCCCTATATGCCCATAATGCATCGTCAAGCCTATGTGTCCAATCCTTCCTAGAGTTAGAAACAATTTTTTGTAATATCCATTTAAGCTTTCTATTAGAAACCTCTACTTTTCCACTGGTTTGTGGGTGGTATGGAGTAGCTACTCTATGATGTACACAATATTTATGCAATAATGATGCAAAAGATCAATTAATAAAATGCATACCTCAGTTACTTATGATAGCCCGTGGCACTCTATACCTTGAAAAGAGTTTCTTTAAAAACTTGATTACCACCTTTGAATCATTGGTTGGCAAAGCCTCAGATTCAACCCACTTAGAAACATAGTCTACCCCAACTAATATATAAGCATTCCTAAAAGATATAGGAAATGGACCCATAAAGTATATTCCCTACACATCAAAAATCTCAACTTCCAAAATATTATTCAAAGGCATCTCATCTCTTTTACCTATATTACCTGCCCTTTGACACTTATCACACTTAGCTACAAAAGTCCTAGCATCCTGAAATAGGGTAGGCCAATAAAAACCACACTCAAGCACCCTAGAAGCAGTTTTTGCACCACCATTATGCGCCGAATATAATGAGGAATGACAATGCGTTAGAATATTCACAGTCTCTTCCTTACTCACACACCGTCTTATGACACAATCACCACTTATTCTAAACAAATAGGGCTCCTCCCATAAGTAGTTTTTAACATCACTAAAAAACTTCTTTTTTTGTTGCCATGTCAATCCATAAGGCACAATTCCTGTAGCAAGAAAGTTAGCAAAATCTACAAACCATGGCACATGTTCACAAGTTATTGCCATAAGAGATTCATTCAAAAAGGATTTATTGATTTCAATGCTATTCCCTATTGGTCCTTCAGCATTTTCTAATAGAGATAAGTGATCAGCTACTAAATTTTCAGAACCCTTCTTATCTTTATTTTCAAGATCAAATTCTTGCAATAAAAGAACCCAACGAATTAACCTAGGTTTAGCATTTTTTTTAGCAAACAAATATCTTAAAGCCGCATGATCCGTATAGATTATGACTTTAGATCCTAACAAATAAGACCTAAACTCATCACACGCATAAACAATAGCCAACATTCTTTTTCAGTGGTAGTGTAATTCACTTGAGGCGATGATAATGTATGGCTAGCATAGTAAATCACATGCAAATGTTTACTAATTTTTTGATCTAACACACAACCGACTGCTGAGTCACTTGCATTGCATATAATCACAAAAGGTAGTTCCCAATTAGGAGAAGTGATTATGAGTGTACATATAAGGTCTTCTTTTAAAGTATTAAAATCATGCATACATTCATCAGAAAATTCAAAAGGCACTTCCTTGACCAATAAATTAGTTAAAGGTTTAGCTATTAATGAAAAATCCTTAATGAACCTTCTATAAAAACCAACATGACCTAAGATGTTGGATTTTAACGGTTACATGCATCACATACATGAGTGGAATTTTAAAATTTTTTTAACCATTAGATCTGATCTTGCCATGAATACACAATATGACTATATGAGAATAAGAAAAACTCACCTTTGATTTTTATTGAACAGTTGATTTTACTTCGCACCGGGTTGTCGCAAACCACAGTGTCCAAAATCGAATACCTCCAATGAGTAATCAACACTAGAGAGGGATAAATTGAACAAACAAATTGGTGTTTAACTAGGGCTGGATGAAATTCCAAGAAGCTAGCTTGCAGTTGGCTCAAAAAGGAGAGAGAGAATAGAGAAAAATACTTTCTTTTTGTTTTAATCACTTAACCCTAATTCCTCATTAGTTGGCCTTTTATAGTTAGGTTAAAATTCGAACTCCTTAATAAGATTGGGCTCTTTAAAATTGCTGGAGAATTATTAATTGGGCCCCTGAATTATTTATAATCATTTGGGCTTAATTAAATTCAAATTAAATCTTTTCATAAAAGACCATGCACAAAATCCACAAACTAGGCCCTTTGTGCATCTAATTGGATTTAAATACCCAAATGGATTTCAAATCCAGCCAAATTAAATATGTGAGTTCCATAACACTTATGTAACATATATAAATTAATTTGGTGCATGAAATGGGCCATTAAGGCCTTCTGTATTGGAGTAGGCATGTGGCCCTTATAGAATGGCTTCCGTCAACTTTCTTCATTCCTCTGGCCCTTAATAATTCCTCCAATGGACCTATTAATTATTATATCAGTCCTATAACACTTATAGTAGTCTTATAAAACTTATAAAACAATAATAATTAATCATGAAATACATTATTTCATTTAGGTCCAATTTACAGAACATTTCTCAAAAGTTTCGCGGATAATTTTACTTGATCATAATTAATTAAACTCTTTAATTAATTATTATCATATTCACTTCTCTTCCTTCATAATAATATCAAATATTATTATCCTTTTCATTTTACCATTTTATCCTTTCTCTATATGTGTGTGACCTATTGGGTTCCTGTCCATGTTGGCAGTATAATATGTAATTGTGAGTTCTATTCAAAACTCACATGATTCAAACTCCTTTAAATCATTTTATCAATCTCTATTGATATTTTGATACATCATTATACAAGTCATGATTGGCCTCTAGCTAGGCATCATGACTACCCAAATGTCAGGAAAGTCATGTGGTTTGACTGTACCCTTCCATAGAAACAATTACCGTGCAATTACTCCTTTCACCACTCTTATCTCAATTAGATTATAAGTATGGATTTCTGTCAACTAATATAAATCTAATTATGTATGTTCTATTAATTTAACCATTGTTCCCAAAATTCCCTCCATGGATCTCTATCCATTTTGGCATATTACTCTGGCTAGAGATTCTCTGAACTAGGCAATCATAGAAACATGCGAGATAACTTCCCTTGTTAAATCTGGGATGGTGAATCCTTTGTCAATCACTCAACTATCTTCAAGTAGGTCATGATATACCCAATCTCCTAACTATGTTCACTCTCAGTTGGAGGTAATCAGTTATGGAGTCAAAGTATACCACTTGCTACTTAAGATAACTTTGGTGATCTCAAGTCTAAGGATACTTGCACAACTGCTATGAAGAGATTCCTCATTGACATAGATTTAATATCCATGTGAGGATTCTCTTTGCAGGTCTCCAATGAACTTGTTATTTTAACAAGCATCCACATGTTAGCTTTGATTATCTTCCATAATCACAGTTATGAGAACCACTGCTTGAACCATTCAAGAAGCATAACATGTGCTAGTCTGTCCGAATTAACAATGTCCTATCTTGCTAATTCTATGACTAGGGATATTTAGATATTAAGACATTTGCATGTAATAGACATCTCACATCATGAACACCTTCATGATTGCCTTTGCACTGTGTTTATACTATTTAGGACTTCATTTATTAATTTAAGATTTACAAACTCATGTATTTAAACATAGTATTAATAAATGAATGATGCCTTTTAATAAGAATATAAATTTTATACATATGAAAAACATCCCTATTACATGGGCTCTAGGTCATACTCTCTAACAATCTCTCACTTGCACTAGAGCCAATCACTCATATGTCTCAAACCCATGCTATTTGTATGGTGATCATGCTTAATCTGGGAAAGTGCTTTAGTGAGGGGATCCGCCACATTGTCATCGGTGAGAACCCTTTCTATTTTCACATCATTTCTAGCTACTATTTCCCTTATGAGATGGTAGCGTCTGAGAACATGCTTGGATCGCTGATGAGACCGTGGTTCCATTGCTTGCGCAATGGCTCTATTGTTGTCACAATATAAAGGAATCGGATCAACAATGCTAGGCACCACTCCTAGTTCAGTTATGAACTTTTTGATCCAGATTGCTTCTTTAGCTGCTTCTAAAGCAGCAATGTACTCAGCTTCCACCGTGGAATCAGCAGTTGTTTCTTGTTTGGAACTTTTCCAACTAACTGCTCCTCCTTCCGTTATGAACACATAACCAAATTGTGATTTACAATCATCTTTGTCAGATTGGAAGCTGGCATCTGTATACCCATTTACTTCCAAACTGCCCTCTCTATATACCAAGAATATATCCTTAGTCCTTCTCAAGTACTTAAGAATATTCTTGACAGCTGCCCAGTGTTCCTCTCCAAAATTGGATTGGAATCTACTTGTGACACTCAAAACAAATGCTACATCTGGACGTGTACATAACATAGCATACAAGATAGAACCAATTACAGATGCATATGGTATTCTATTCATGCTCTCTCTATCCTCTAGTGTCTGCGAACACATAGACTTAGAAAGGTGTTTCCCATGCACCATGGGTATAAACCCTTTCTTAGAGAGATCCATATTGAACCTCTTCAATACTTTATCTATATATGTACTCTGAGAAAGACCTAGCAACCTATTGGATCTATCTTTATAGATCCTTATTCCCAGAATATAGGATGCTTCTCCAAGGTCTTTTATGGAGAATTGCTTGGATAACCATATTTTAACAGATTGGAGAAGAGAAATGTCATTTCCCATGATCAATATGTCATCTACATATAGAACTAGGAAGACAATTGCACTCCCACTGACCCTTTTATACACACAAGGTTCATCTTCATTCTGTGAGAAACCAAACTCTTTGATTGTCTCATTGAATCGTATGTTCCAGCTCCTAGAGGCTTGCTTTAATCAGTAAATGGATCTTTGAAGCTTGCATACATTTTCACCATTTCCTGATGTGAATCCTTCTGGTTGTGTCATATACACATCCTCAGTAAGATTTCCATTAAGGAAAGCTGTCTTCACATCCATTTGCTAAATCTCATAATCATAATGAGCTGCAATGGCTAAAAGTATTCTTATAAACTTAAGCATTGCTACAGGAGAAAAAGTTATGTCATAGTCAATACCTTCTTTTTGACGATAACCTTTTGCTACTAAGCAAGCTTTATAGGTAACTATATTACCTTCCATGTTAGTCTTCTTTTTGAAGACCCATTTGCACCCTATGGGTTTTATCCCTTCAGGTAGTTGAGTTAAAGTCCATACTTTGCTCTCATACATGGAGTCCATTTTAGACTGCATAGCCTTAAGCCATAAATCACGTTCTGAACTGTTCAAAACTTCTCGATAGCTTGTAGGCTCATTGTCCTCTACTACAGTTATGCCTCTATCCGAATCAATATGAAATCCATATCTCACAGGGATAGAACGCATCCTAGTAGATCTTCTAGGATTTTGTGTATAATCAGGTTCAACTGTAATCTCATCATTATGAAATTCAGTTTTAGATTCAATCGGTTGATCATCTTCTATTTGTGGGTCTTGAACTTCACCAAGTTCAATTTTACTCCCACTCTCCTCTCGTAGGAGAAATTCTCTTTCCAAGAAGACAACATGCCTTGAAACAAACACCTTTTGTTCTAAGGGATGATAGAAATAATATCCAAACATTTCTTTTGGATATCCCACAAATAAACATTTGTCAGACTTAACATCCAGTTTGTCTGACATTATCCTCTTCACATAAGCAGGACAACCCCATACTTTCATATGAGAAAGTGTGGGTTTCTTATTATTCCACATCTCATATGGAGTAACATCAACCGATTTACTAGGAACTCTGTTTAACACATAAATAGCAGTTTCTAGTGCATATCCCCAAAAGGACTTAGGCAAGTCCGCTCGGCTCATCATTGATCGAACCATATCTAATAGTGTTCGATTTCTCCTTTCAGATACACCATTGTGTTGTGGTGTATATAGAGGACTCCATTGAGATAAAATCCCATTTTCTCTAAGATAATCCTGAAACTCTTGACTTAAGTATTCTCCACCTCGATCTGATCTAAGTGTTTTAATACTTTTGTCAAGTTGTTTCTCTACTTCATTTCTAAACTCTTTGAACTTTTCAAATGCTTCCGACTTATATTTCATTAGATAGATGTATCCAAACCTGGAATAATCATCTATGAAAGTAATGAAGTAGGAGTAACCTCCTCTGGCATGTGTAGTCATTGGAACACATACATCTGAATGTATTAAGTCCAAAACCATTTTAGCTCGTTCTCCTTTACCAATAAAGGGAGCTTTTGTCATTTTTCCCAATAAACAAGATTCACATGTATCAAATGATTCATAATCAAATGATCCCAAATCACCTGAATTGTGTAATTTGGTCATGCGTTTTTCATTTATATTGCCTAAACGACAATGCCATAAGTATGAGGTATTTAGATTATCATGTTTCATTCTCTTGATATCCACATTATGTACTTCTTTAATTAAATCAAGAACAAATATACCATTCTCAATGATAGCTTTTGCATAAAACATATTGTTCTTAAAAATGTAACAACATTTGTCCTTTAAAGAAATATCATAATCGTTCATCAAACGACTGAAAGAAATAATACTTTTGGATAAAGTTGGAACATAATAACAATTATTTAATTCCAGTACTAATGCCTAGGAAGAGGCAAATAGTAAGTCCCCACAACTGTTGTAGAGATGTTATGTCCAGTAGCTGACTGCAAACATATCTCTGCCTTTCCAACTCTTCTAAATCTTCTAAGCCCCTGTAGATCATTACATAAATGAGATCCACATCCGGTATCTAATACCCAAGATTGTTTTGAAGCAATAGAATAAGTATTAATTTCAATCATATGAATACCTGAAGTAGAAGCATCAGCTTGCTTCTTCTCCTTGAGAGAATCTAGATAGGCCTTGCAGTTACGCTTCCAATGACCATCCTTTCCATAATGGAAGCAAGTTCCTTTGGGATTCTCTTTCTTGGCAACCTTCTTCTTGGAGATCCCACCATTCTTTGGCTGCGCCTTGGTTATCTTCTTCTTCTTCTGCTTCTTGCCTTTAGCAAAAGTGACAACCATGACACTTTTTGGATCCTTCTTAAATGATCCATCAGCTGTCTTGAGCATATTGATTACCTCAGGAATGGATACTTGGATCTTGTTCATGTTGAAGTTAAGCACGAAAGGTGCATAACTTGGAGCCAACGAGTACAAGATTAAATCTATGTATAGATCATTATCCATAACATAGCAAAGTCTACTCAAATGCTCAATATACCCATACATCTTCAATGCATGAGTAGTAGCTGAAGTGCCTTCCGCAATTTTGCAGCTAAATAGAGCTCGAGTAATCTCATATTGCTCAGTTCTAGCCTGAGAAGAATAAAGCTCCTCTAGATGCAAAATGATGGTTCTAGCATCCATCATTTCATGTTGCTTTTGAAGCTTCGAGGACATAACACCCAGCATCAGACATGCTGCTGTTTCACTATCCTCCATGTATTCTCGATAAATGCCTTTGATCTCATCAATGGCATCATCTGATGGAAGTGGTGGTGGATCTTTATCCAAGACATAATGGATCTTTTCAGCTCTGAGAACAATTCTCACTTGCCTGATCCAGTCAGAATAGTTATTGCCAACCAGCTTGTTATCCAAGATTGATCGTATATTAATGTTTGATGTGCTCATGATGATGATCTAGATGTGAAAAAGAAAAGATATGAGAGTATGTTCATATATATGTATGCATTAATAAGGTCTTTAATTAATCCATCTACTCCCACTATTTTATTGGGGATTAATAGCCCTCACTATATAATTCGAGAAAACCCGATGGTTTTCTTAGTGGGCCAATATCCAATCCTTGATATGTAATTTGACCTTGACTGTGGTCAACAAGCCAAATTCCATACCCTTGAAAGGTAGGTATCTCTATACCAATTGTGTCTCTACACAACTATTGGATCATTAGGTTATCAACTCTTGATGCATGCATATCATATATGCATTCCCTAATCTTGCCTCTAGAACCATTAGCCTTGACTGTGGTCAACAAACTAATAGGCTAGCTAAGATGACCCATTTAATTATATTTGAACATATTCGATATAATGTGAGCTTGACTGTGGTCAACAACCCACACTATAAAGAACTCTGGTTCTCCTCAAATTAATGGAAGGCTTATATACCTTAGTATTTGTTTGAGGGTTTTAGTTAATTAAGTCTCATCATACATGGTTGGCATACATTGGTATGCATCCTATATCTATCACATAAATATAAGCATACAAATATGGTATAGTTATGGACTTCACTACATTGATTTCCCCGAGCCAAAAGGGAAATCAAAAGGTCACACCTAGGTAGTATGCATGTTTCAAACAAGAAAAATAATTACATTATCTTCAAGCTTGTTGGATCTCCATCCAGCCCATCTTGCTCCTTGATAGTGGTCTCCATCTCTATTTCTAATTCTAATCCAAGTAATCTAATTACATATTACAACTTGAAAAGAAATATAAACCAAAAACAAGTGGTCAGGACATGAAAGTCCTAATTGGGCCAAAACATGCATAATGCTCAATCACATTGGGCTTTGTCCATAACTATCCATCATGCCAATCATACACCCATATATGCCTTTCTAATGCATAAATAAATGGATTACTAACTTTGTTTCAACCTTTGAAACAATATTTTGAGTTATTTTGATGATGTGATCAAATTAGGAAACTTTTTCCATTTTGGAAACTTTTATTTTAGGAAACCTTTTTGCATGCATGTGTTCTTGCCTTAATAATCAATCCAATTGATTATTAATTAAATATAAATTGATTATTTAATTAATTAATCATATTAAAATTAAAAGAATCAATTTTGGTCTTAAAACCAAGGGTGGGCCGAAACCCACAAAAGTAAACCCTAAATGTGTTCACACACAAAATAGTTTTATGTCTTTTGGACCATTTGGGCCTTTTGGAATGAGCCAAGCCCACTCCAGCCCTCAAAATCCATTAATAAACTTAATTAATGTTTATAATGTTTAATTTAAATCAGCTCCTTGGGCTCACCAAGTCATTCACTAATTTAAACCAAGTTCGTAAATATAATTAAGCCCATTAAGTGGTTTTAATAAATTAAAATTAATCAAATTAATTTAAGGCCCATTTTAATTAATCCAATTAATTAAAAACACTTTAATATATCATATATATAAGATTTAGAAGATCAAAAGTCGTTCTAACAAAGAACACACGTAGAACACCAATTTATCGAACTTTTCGACTAAACTAGTTTTCATGCAAAACTTGTTCGATTTTAATTTCGTTCGATCCTACGGCTTAATATCCCATATTAAACACATAAAATATCATCTAAATGATGTTTTAATGGATCCATAAGAAATTAAATTAGAACAGCCCCTTAAATCACCTAGGGTTTCATGCCAAACCCTAATGGGTTTCACGCCAAACCCTAATCACAATCCTTCAAAAATTTCGTTTTTGTTTCCACCAAATTTATTTGATCACACATACACCTAGAAATCAATATTTCTCATTCATGAACCATCAAATCTAATATTTTAAAGTTCATGAAATAAATAACTCAAAATAAAAACAAAACTTATTCCGCAGAAGAATATAAAATTGTATATCCATGGCAAAACCTGGCTCTGATACAATGTTGGATTTTAACAGTTGCATGCATCACATACATGAGCGGAATTTTAAATTTTTTTTAACCATTAGATCTGATCTTGCCATGAATACACAATATGACTATATGAGAATAAGAAAAATCACCTTTGATTTTTGTTGAACAGTTGATTTTACTTCGCACCAGGTTGTCGCAAACCACAGTGTCCAAAATTAAACACCTCCAATGAGTAATCCACACTAGAGAGGGATAAATTGAACCAAAAAATTGGTGTTTAACTAGGGCTGGCCGAAATTCCAAGAAGCTAGCGTGGAGTTGGTGCAAAAAGGAGAGAGAGAATAGAGAAAAATACTTTCATTTTGTTTTAATCACTTAACCCTAATTCCTCATTAGTTGGCCTTTTATAGTTAGGTTAAAATTCCAACTCCTTAATGAGATTGGGCTCTTTAAAATTGCTGGAGAATTATTAATTGGGCCCCTGAATTAATTATAATCATTTGGGCTTAATTAAATTCAAATTAAATCTTTTCATAAAAGACCATGCACAAAATCCACAAACTAGGCCCTTTGTGCATCTAATTGAATTTAAATACCCAAATGGATTTCAAATCCAACCAAATTAAATATGTGAGTTCCATAACACTTATGTAACATATATAAATTAATTTGGTGTATGAAATGGGCCATTAAGGCCTTCTGTATTGGAGTAGGCGTGTGGCCCTTATAGAATGGCTTCCGTCAACTTTCTTCATTCTTCTGGCCCTTAATAATTCCTTCAATGGACCTATTAATTATTATATCAGTCCTATAACACCTATAGCAGTCTTATAAAACTTATAAAACAATAATAATTAATCATGAAATACATTATTTCATTTAGGTCCAATTTACAGAACATTTCTCAAAAGTTCCGCGGACAATTTTACTTGATCATAATTAATTAAAATCTTTAATTAATTATTATCACATTCACTCTCTTCCTTCATAATAATATCAAATATTATTATCCTTGTCATTTTACCATTTTATCCTTTCTCTATATGTGTGTGACCTATTGGGTTCCTGTCCTTGTTGGCAGTATAATGTGTAATTGTGAGTTCTATTCAAAACTCACATGATTCAAACTCCTTTAAATCATTTTATCAATCTCTATTGATATTTTGATACATCAATATACAAGTCATGATTGGCCTCTAGCTAGGCATCATGACTACCCAAATGTCAGGAAAGTCATGTGGTTTGACTGTACCCTTCCATAGAAACAGTTACCGTGCAATTACTCCTTTCACCACTCTTATCTCAATTAGATTCTGAGTATGGATTTCTGTCAAATCATATAAATCTAATTATGTATGTTCTATTAATTTAACCATTGTTCCCAAAATTCCCTTCATGGATCTCTATCCATCTTGGCCTATTACTCTGGCTAGAGATTCTCTGAACAAGGCAATCATAGAAACATGCGAGATAACTTCCCTTGTTAAATCTGGGATGGTGAATCCTTTGTCAATCACTCAACTATCTTCAAGTAGGTCATGATATATCCAATCTCCTAACTATGTTCACTCCCAGTTGGAAGTAATCAGTTATGGAGTCAAAGTGTACCACTTGCTACTTAAGATAACTTTGGTGATCTCAAGTCTAAGGATACTTGTACAACCACTATGAAGAGATTCCTCACTGACATAGATTTAATATCCATGTGAGGATTCTCTTTGTAGGTCTCCAATGAACTTGTTCTTCTAACAAGCATCCACATGTTAGCTTTGATTATCTTCCATAATCACAGTTATGAGAACCACTGCTTGAACCATTCAAGAAGCATAACATGTGCTAGTCTGTCCGAATTAACAATGTCCTATCTTGTTAACTCTATGACTAGGGATATTTAGATATTAAGACATTTGCATGCAATAGACATCTCACATCATGAACACATTCATCATTGCCTTTGCATTGTGTTTATTATATCTAGGACTTCATTTATTAATTTAAGATTTACAAACTCATGTATTTAAACATAGCATTAATAAATGAATGATGCCTTTTATTAAGAATATGAATTCATACATATGAAAAACATCCCTATTACATGGGCTCTAGGGCATGCTCTCTAACAATCTCCCACTTGCACTAGAGCCAATCACTCATATGTCTCAAACCCATGCTATTTATATGGTGATCATGCTTAATCTGGAAAAGTGCTTTAGTGAGGGGATCCGCCACATTGTCATCTGTGAGAACCCTTTCTATTTTCACATCATTTCTAGCTACTATTTCCCTTATGAGATGGTAGCGTCTGAGAACTTGCTTGGATCGCTGATGAGACCGTGGTTCCTTTGCTTGCGCAATGGCTCCATTGTTGTCACAATATAAAGGAATCAGATCAACAATGCTAGGCACCACTCCTAGTTCAGTTATGAACTTTTTGATCCAGACTGCTTCTTTGGCTGCTTCTGAAGCAGCAATGCACTCAGCTTCCATCATGGAATCAGTAGTTGTTTCTTGTTTGGAACTTTTCCAACTAACTGCTCCTCCTCCCATTATGAACACATAACCAGATTGTGATTTACAATCATCTTTGTCAGATTGGAAGCTGGCATCTGCATACCCATTTACTTCCAAACTGCCCTCTCTATATACCAAGAATATATCATTAGTCCTTCTCAAGTACTTAAGAATATTCTTGACAACTGCCCAGTGTTCCTCTCCAAAATTGATTGGAATCTGCTTGTGACACTCAAAGCAAATGCTACATCTGGACGTGTACATAACATAGCATACATGATAGAACCAATTGCAGATGCATATGGTATTCTATTCATGCTCTCTCTATCCTCTAGTGTCTGCGAACACATAGACTTAGAAAGGTGTTTCCCATGCACCATAGGTATAAACCCTTTCTTAGAGAGATCTATATTGAACCTCTTCAATACTTTATCTATATATGTACTCTGAGAAAGACCTAGCAACCTATTGGATCTATCTCTATAGATCCTTATTCCTATAATATAGGATGCTTCTCCAAGGTCTTTCATGGAGAATTGCTTGGATAACCATATTTTAATAGATTGGAGAAGAGAAATGTCATTTCCCATGATCAATATGTCATCTACATATAGAACTAGGAAGACAATTGCACTCCCACTGACCCTTTTATGCACACAAGGTTCATCTTCATTCTGTGAGAAACCAAACTCTTTGATTGTCTCATTGAATCGTATGTTCTAGCTCCTAAAGGCTTGCTTTAATCCATAAATAGATCTTTGAAGCTTGCATACCTTTTCGCCATTTCCTGATGTGAATCCTTCTGGTTGTGTCATATACACATCCTCAGTAAGATTTCCATTAAGGAAAGCTGTATTCTCTTCTTCAGCCATAGTCAATCACCTAGTCCTATTTTTCTTCTTGTTGGATTTGCGATTACTAGAAATAAATCTCTCTATCTCTAGATTCAACAGTTCAAGAACTTCTTGCGAACTCCTTATGTGAGGTATGAACTGTTAAATCCTGAAAATATACAACAAAATGAACAAACAAAAACAAATTAAATTATGTAATCTAAAATCTTAAAACAAGATTCATAATGCAATAACTCAATCATACAGTTCCCCGGCAACGGTGCCAAAAACTTGTTATGCTATATCTATAAGCATTAATACTGCAAGTATACGGTGTACCAGTTATAGTACTTTAGATGTCGATCCCACAAGGAATGTTAATTGATATTATTCACTATTACTACTTAATTTTATTCTTGTTTACAAAGTTCATAAATTGTAATTAACTCTAAACTACTCTATTGTGTAAGCTAATTAAATTTGAGTTGAATATAATCAAAGAAGACAATATATGTAATGAAATCTAATGATCATGCACTTGATACCATTATTTCAATTAATATGTTTAATCTTATCAGTAAGCCAGATTGAAATATATTTCTAATCCACTCTCTCGACATGAATTATAATGCCTAAAACATGTAATTAAAATGCTAATCCTTAACTCTCGTTAATGAACTAGTTGATTTTAATTACACATTTTAAGATTATTCACCAACCTATAGCAATTATCTCCACATGTGATCTCTCAAACTATTATTTGATAATGACTATCCTATTAACTATCAATAAGATGTTGCTCTCACTAACTTTCTTACTTATAACCACTATAATGATTTTCAAAAAAAGAATTGCCATCTAAGGTTGTTTTCCTTAACTTATAATGATACTAATAAAATATTAATAGCAAATTCTACATTCAAAGATTAATTATGAAAATGGAAAATAGAAAATTATTCATATAAATCAAATGCCAAAAATAACATTCAATTAAAGATTACAAGGAAGAAATAAAATTAAGAAATAGAAGAAGGGGATCTCTCAACCCTTTTTCAATTCAACAAATGTATCTTTTTCCTTGCTTGCCTTCTCTTCAAATTATGAAAATTAAACTAAAAATTAAAGTGCTAAAACTATTGTTCTTAAAGTTACAAAATCAAAAATCTTCATCCCCTTTCTAGTTATGTTTAAAGTAATATATATACATCACTAAAAAGAGATGTCCCTTCAAGTGTCTCTTCCAAATGATTACAAGTGTTGATAAAAAAATGCAACTCTTCACATTCAACTCCTTCCTGAACCTCCTCTTGTCGTGCTCGCGACCCTTGTCGCGCTCGCGACATAGCACGCCTTGGCCTTGCTCATAATTCCCTCGCAATCTGCTGGCTATTCTCTCCTCCGCATGCTGTTGCAACCTCCCTTCATTGTCGCGCTTGCGACACTAGCTTTTGTAGCCCTAGCTTTTCACTTCCTCCTCTAAGTGATATCCTTTAAGCTCCAAACCATTCCCTTTCTCCTATAAAACAAATAAAACATCCAAAAATACACAAAACACATAAAAGCAACGAAATACACATAAAAATTCCAATATAATAAACACTATACTCAACAAAATTACATATGAAAAACATAATATTTATGAGCTTTTCAATCTCATATCAATTCTCCACACTTGAACTTTTGCTTGTCCTCAAGCAACGCTTCAGAATGCAAGAGAAACTGAAGTACGCAAACATATAATTTTGGAGCTCACACTTGTATTTGAAAAATATTTGGAAATCACAAGCAAAAACATGCATTCTTCACAAATTTGGCTTAAATATGCAAATTCTCGAACCAAATCATTATCCATTAAACTTAAACAACCATGCACATTTGGAAAATTATGAAGTAGCAAAGCATAAGAATGTGTGAACTTAAGAACTTAAATATCTTAACATATGTAATATTATTTCATACCAAACATTGCCTAGAGTAGTTCTCACTCAAACACTATATTCTTGAAGAACTAATTCATTCGTTGTGATTATAGGTTAGTGTTTCTCTCATTCTTCAAACATGCCAATGCCTACCATAAGCTTGTAATTAGTAAACATCTCCACTGCAAGTACAAAATGATACATGAAATCAAAGGGTCTTACAAAGGTTGTAGCTTGGCTTAGGTTAAGGGTAGGTCAGTTTTGGTTTAAGTAGCTCGAATTATGAATAGAAATAATATCACTATATAATAGGAGATTTGTTGAAGAATCTAAGTATTGCATGATGGAAATTACTTCTTATATGCCCTTCTCAATAGCACACAACTACTAGTTTCTTTTTTTTATTCTTTTTTTCTTATATATATATATATATATATATATATATATATCTTGTAGAAACTAGCTCTATTCCAATATTGAACCTAGAGAAGAAGGGAATTTAACTCTTATTTAAATACCATCACACCTAATTTAACAATATATATCTCCTAATGATATAGCAATTTATCTCTCTTAATAAAAAAAGTAACACAAAGAAATGGATTTTGGTTCAGCAAAGGATATTGGCTTATTACATGTTACTCAACAAAAATAGGTTTAAGGCTCAAAATTAGTTACCTAAAGTAAAAAAGGTAAGTTTTTAAAGCAAGCCAAAAATGGTTTAATCTAAATGCCCTTATCATTTTTCATGCTCATCACATACTAAAATGTAATATCAAAATTTACCAAAAACAAATTTTAGAGGACATGGCATATTAAGGGTCTCATACAAGAAAAATATCAACGTAAAAGGCTCAAAAGCTCACTTAGCTATAAGTCAAATTACCCTAAGTAATAAATTGGCAAAAATAATGCATTTACATGTGAAAAGATACTCAATTTAAAAATAACCTACACTAAAATGTTTTTCCAAGTCATAACCTTCACTATATACATGTAATTGTCAAAGTAAAATGAAAATGATTGGCCTAAAAATTTGCCTAACTAGACTGAAAATGATAGAAATGCAAGTTAAAGCATGCATTTATTCCCAATTAGGTGCCAAATACACAAGCTCCAAAATTAAATTCACAACACAACATACACATAATAATAAACAAAAATAATAACATAACATGCACATCCCCCCCACACTTAGATAACACAATGTCCTCATTGTGTGAGAAAAACAACAAAAACAAAACACATAGCATAAAAATCACATAACACATGAAAAATGCACAATAAAAAATAAAAAGTAAGAAGATAAAGGAATGGTTACTCAGCTGGTCCACTAGGGGACCCCAAAGATGAAGGAGTGAATTGAACTTTCTACTGGCGAAAGAAAGAGAGCAACTTATGGCTTAAGCTTTTATTACTTTTATGCATCTGGTGCATAGTAGCCTCGAGTGAATCTATGCGTGCCGCCATACTTTGATATGCCGCCTCAATACCATCTAATCGTGAGAGAATACGCTGCATATCGGTGACATTTTGAGGGCCAACATCCTCATCTTGTCCAGCCCTAGAATCACCAACATCGTCACCTACATTTTCTTCCTTAAAGCCATCTGAATCGCCCGAGGTAGCAGCAGCAGAAGATTCAGGAACCTTGCCTTTGTCACGACTAGGACCAACACCCTGTGAAAAACGTGCAATAAACGATAAGGCCAAGCGCCTCTATCTAATACATGTGAATTGCGCAAGTATTTAATATCCATTAAAGCAACTGACTCATTTTCATCAAAAGTAAAGTTTACCAAATCGCCTAAACACCCTAAAATGATTTTGGTAACCATGTGATACATGCCTACCATTTTTTTCCTGGCTATAGACGTATGATATAAACCATAAAAAATGAAATCTATAGAATAGGGTGTTTTGCATGAAAGCATCAAATCAAGCACAAACAAATCCCTAGTCTGAACTTTGTTGCTCTCAACTCTCCCAAACAAGGCATGACAAATATACTTATGAATTAAAAATAGAGCATCATCCTTGATAAGATAATTTGGTGCATTTTTGTTGTTAAACACATCTAAGCCGGTTATTTTATGCCAAACAGGCTTATGGTCAAATACATTGGAATTAAAGCATTTTTCATTCAAAGGAAAGCCAAACCATTCATGCATTTCATCAAAGCCAAAAACAAACTCACAATCCTGATGCCTAAATTTAAATTGAGTCTTTTTGTTGTCAACATAAGCCAAAGTAAATAAAAATTCTACTGCCCAATCTTTCCTAGTAGGCAAGGTCATGGTAACAAAATTTCCCCACTTCATGTATTTAATAAACTTATCAAATTGTGATGTAAGCCCTAGATCAGTAAGCAAAGTGAAATCTAAATGAAGCATACCCACATAAGTTTTTTTATTGAAAAATTGGAATTTCTTACCTTCTTCCTCAGTGAATATGGAAAAAGGACAATTAAACCTATCCTGGAGGTAATTAACAGCAGGAAGTGGTGAGCTTGGGCCTTCCACGGGTTGCTTATTCTTACGTCTAATACTCTTCGTGCGAACCATATTGTAGTCTTGTATCCATGATCAAAGGCTTGTGTCACTTCAAAAGGTCCACTTCACCTAGATCTTAATTTTCTAGGGAATAATTTTAATCTAGAATTGAAAAGTAAAACCTTATCCCCAATCTTAAAGCTTTTATACTTAATGTGAGCATCATGCCACTTCTTAGACCTTTCCTTATATATACGGGCATTTTCATAGGAAAGAAGACGCAATTCATCAAGTTCATTTAATTGGAAATATCTTTTAAAACCAGCATCTTGAATGTCATAATTCAAAGTCTTAATAGCCTAATAAGCCTTATGTTCTAACTCGACAGGCAAATGACATGCTTTCCCATACACTAACCTATATGGAGTCATTCCAATAGGTGCTTTGAAAGCAGCCCTATATGCCCATAATGCATCGTCAAGCCTATGTGTCCAATCCTTCCTAGAGTTAAAAACAATTTTTTGTAATATCTATTTAAGCTCTCTATTAGAAACCTCTACTTTTCCACTGGTTTGTGGGTGGTATGGAGTAGCTATTCTATGATGTACACAATATTTATGCAATAATGATGCAAAAGATCGATTAATAAAATGCATATCTCCATCACTTATGATAGCCCATGGCACTCTATACCTTGAAAAGAGTTTCTTTAAAAACTTGATTACCACCTTTGAATCATTTGTTGGCAAAGCCTTAGCTTCAACCCACTTAGAAATATAGTCTACCCCAACTAATATATAAGCTTTCCTAAAAGATATAGGAAATGGACCCATAAAGTCTATTCCCTACACATCAAAAATCTCAACTTCCAAAATATTATTCAAAGGCATCTCATCTTTTTTACCTATATTACCTGCCCTTTGACACTTATCACACTTAGCTACAAAAGTCCTAGCATCCTGAAATAGGGTAGGCCAATAAAAACCACACTCAAGCACCCTAAAATCAGTTTTTGCACCACCATTATGCGCCGAATATAATGAGGAATGACAATGCATTAAAATATTCACAGTCTCTTCCTCACTCACACATCGTCTTATGACACAATCACCACTTATTCTAAACAAATAGGGCTCTTCCCACAAGTAGTTTTTAACGTCACTAAAAAACTTCTTTTTCTGTTGCCATGTCAATCCATAAGGCACAATTCCTGCAGCAAGAAAGTTAGCAAAATCTGCAAACCATGGCACATGTTCACAAGTTATTGCCATAAGAGATTCATTCGAAAAGGATTTATTGATTTCAATGCTATTCCCTGTTGGTCCTTCAGCATTTTCTAATAGAGATAAGTGATCAGCTACTAAATTTTCAGAACCCTTCTTGTCTTTATTTTCAAGATCAAATTCTGGCAATAAAAGAACCCAACGAATTAACCTAGGTTTAGCATTTTTTTTAGCAAACAAATATCTTAAAGCCACATGATCCGTATAGATTATTGACCAATGTCTAGCAAGTGTACTAGATCGGCTAGTAATATAGGGAAACAAGATTATGACCCAAAATATCGAACCCAAGGGAAACTTGTGCTTGTATGTGCTATTTCAATTTCAAAACCAATTTTGTGTGTAAAGAGAGAAGAGAAATCCCAAGTTTGTGATGATTTGAAAACAATAATTTTAAAACTAAATTAAAATAATTGAACGAGCTAAAGTAAAGAAGAGATTTATTGAAAGCAAGTAAATTGAATGAGTTAAAAATCAATGATAAAGACAACTTTCACTAAAGGACTATCCACCTTAACAAATATTGCTATGACTTAATTAAAAGAAAACACACAAGTGATTATGAGGAATTCAGTTTAATAAAACCAGATAACTTTATTCAAGATTATCATTCCAAGCATCAAATTTTCTTATTCAGATAAACTTAACACTTAGCATAAAGAACTGAATTAAGTCCCCTAGATGTCTATTAAAGCCTTTCTCAAGAGATTTAACTTTCACCTATTCTTGGTTACTCTTTTCTTAATCTTAACTTACTCAAATCAACACACAATTATAGCTTATTTAGATTATAACCATGCATTAATTCAACTAAATTAACGTAAGAGCATGCAAATCATTAATCAACTTAAACCAATTAATTAACCAATTCTTAATCAAGTTAATAATCAACTTAAAATTGAGAAAAGACAAGACTTATGTTTAAGAACCAAGAAATAATCAACTTGTATTAAAATTTAAAAAACAAACTCAAGTCATAACAATACAAGTTAAGGAGTCAAGTATCCTTTAGCAAAAGTTAAAGAAAACTACTCACGGGCCATTCTTAAAATTAAAAACAACGTTTTGAAAAAATTGTAGAAACAAAGAACGTAAAAAACTAAGAAAGCAAAGCTTAATTCTAAGGCTTAATTCTAGGGATTGATGCCTCCTCTTTTGTGTTTTGGACTGCTATTTATAGGCAAGAATTGCAGTAAACTCCAGTCACATAATAGGAATCAAATTCTGCTAAACAGGAAGCTCGAAAATCCTTCGCGATATGGGAGAGTTAGATCACGTGGCCACGGGTCAATTACTTCTTCTTCCACACGTGGGCACGTCCCATTTAGTTCTTCTTCCACACGTGGCCACGTGTGGTCCTTCACTGGGAATCCACGTGGTCACGTGGTTGCATAGTTTTCTTTAGTTTCCCATTCATGTGGCCATGGGTCTTCATACTTCATTTCTTCACCTTTCATCACATGGCCACGGTTCTTATTACTTTCTTCTTCACGTGGCCACGTGTGAAACTCTTCAGTACTTTCACGTGGTCACGTCTCAAGGCTCTGGAGTGGACGCTCGTTTTCTTGCCTAACTTTCTCATATTTGCGCTTTTATCCCTAAACTTTATCATTTTTGCACTTTAAACCCTTTTATATCAATTTAAACCTGAAAAATAAAACATAAAATTAACCTCAAAAACATAAATATTACTAAATTAACTCTAAATTAACTTAAATAAAATCAAAACAACTAAATAACTTAACTAAAAATATATTAAAAACTATATATATTTCACACTTATCAATTATGACTTTAGATCCTAACAAATAAGACCTAAACTCATCACACACATAAACAATAGCCAATATTCTTTTTCAGTGGTAGTGTAATTCACTTGAGGCGGTGATAATGTATGGCTAGCATAGTAAATCACATGCAAATGTTTACTAATTTTTTGACCTAACAAGCAACCGACTGCTGAGTCACTTGCATCGCACATAATCTCAAAA
The DNA here is from genome assembly GCA_037975025.1 of Excoecaria agallocha. Lineage (NCBI taxonomy): Eukaryota > Viridiplantae > Streptophyta > Magnoliopsida > Malpighiales > Euphorbiaceae > Excoecaria > Excoecaria agallocha. Next base: position 18,711,592 of record CM075813.1, on the reverse strand, counting down.
GTTAGTTCCCAATTAGGAGAAGTGATTATGAGTGTACATATAAGGTCTTCTTTTAAAGTATTAAAAGCATGCATACATTCATCAGAAAATTCAAAAGGCACTTCCTAGACCAACAAATTAGTTAAAGGTTTACCTATTAATGAAAAATCCTTAATGAACCTTCTATAAAAACCAACATGACCTAAGAATGATCTAATGCCCTTAAGTGTAGTTGGTGGAGGTAACTTCTCTATTAACTCAATCTTTGCTCTATCCACTTCAATGAATCTACTTGAAATCTTATGGCCTAAAACTATACCTTCTTCAACCATAAAGTGGCATTTTTCGCAATTAAGTACTAAGTTAGTCTTCTCACACCTAGCCAACACTCTATCAAAATTATTTAAACACAACACAAATGAGTCACCAAAGACAGAAAAATCATCCATGAAAACTTCCATGATGTCCTCAATCATATCCCCAAAAATAGAGGTCATGCACCTTTAAAAAGTTGCAGGTGCATTACATAACCCAAAAGGCGTACGTCTATAAGCAAAAGTCCCATATAGACAAGTAAATGTAGTCTTTTCTTGGTCACTAGTGTTGGAAATTATCGATTACATGCATCTCATACATAAGCAAAATTTAAAATTTTTAACCAATAGATCTAATCTTGCCATAAATTTACAATATACATATTAATGGGAATAAAAAAAATCACCTTTGATTTTTGTTGAACAGTTGATTTTCCTTCTCATCTGGTTGTCGCAAACCATAGTGTACAAAGTTAAACACCTCCAATGAGTAATCCACACTAAAGAAGGATTGAATAAACCAATAAAGGAGAAGAACAAGGGCTGGCCAAAATCCCCTTGATTCTAGCAAGGGGTTGGAAGCTAGGGTTGAGAGAAAGAAAAATTCTTTTTCTCCTAATTGTTCACCTTAACCCTAAAACCCTATCACTTGGATTTTTTAAGTTCGGTTAAAAATCCAACTTCATAATAGGATTGGGCTCTTTAAAATTACTGGAGAAATATTAAAGGGCCTTCTGGAATTATTAATAATTTATTTGAGCTCAATTAAATCCAATTTACGTCCTTTCATAAAAGACTATGCATAAAACACACAAACTAGGCCCTTTGTGCATATACTTGGATTTAATCACACAAACGAATTCTAAATCCAACCAAATTAAATATGTAGGCTCCATAACACTTATGAAATATATTTAATTTATTTTGGTCCAAGAATTAGGCTTCTAAGGCCTTCTATTTGTAGTTGGCATGAAACCCTTCCTCTAGAGGGTTTCTACTCCAAACTCAATCTTTTGGGCCTCCATTATTTTCTTCAATGGATCTATTAATTATTATATCTGTCCTATAACACTTATAGTCCAATAATAATTAATTATGAAATACATTATTTGAATTAGGTTCATTTTACAGAACATTTCTAAAAAGTTCTACGAATAATTTTACTTGATCATGATTAGTTAAACTCTTTAATTAATTATTCTCTTATTCACTTCTCTATTCCCATAATAATATCAAATATTATTATCCTTGTCATTTTACAATTTTATCATTTTCTCTATATGTGTGTGACCTATTGGGTTCCTGTTCATATTGGCAGTATAATATGTAATTGTGAGTTCTATTCAAAACTCACATAATTTAAACTTCTTTAAATCATTTTATCAATCCCTATTGATATTTATGATACACTATTATACAAATCATGAGCGGCCTGTAGCTAGGTATTATGACTACTCAAATGTCAAGAAAGTCAAGTGGTTTGACTATACCCTTCCATAGAAATAGTTACCGTGCAATTACTCCTTTCACCACTCTTATCTCAATTAGATTTTGAGTATGGATTTCTGTCAACTCATATAAATCTAATTATGTATTTTCTATTAATTTTAACCATTGTTCCCAAAATTCCCTTCATGGATCTCTATCCATCTTGGCATATTACTCTGGCTAGAGATTCTTTGAAAAAGGTAATTATATAATCATGTGAGATAACTTCCCTTAATAAATCTGGGATGGTGAATCCTTTGTCAATCACTCAACTATCTTCAAGTAGGTCATGATATACCCAACCTCCTAACTATGTTCACCTCCATTTGGAAATAATCAGTTATGGAGTCAAAGTATACCACTTGCTACTTAAGATAACCTTGGTGATCTCAAGTCTAAGGATACTTGCACAACCGCTATGAAGAGATTCCTCACTCACATAGATTTAATATCCATGTGAAGATTCTCTTTGTAGGTCTCCAATGAACTTGTTCTTCTAACAAGCATCCACATGTTAGCTTTGATTATCTTCCATAATCACAGCTATGAGAACCACTGCTTGAACCATTCAAGAAGCATAACATGTGCTAGTCTGTTCGAATTAACAATGTCCTTTCTTATTAATTCTATGACTAGGGATATTTAGATATTAAAATATTTGCATGCAATAGACATCTCATATCTTGAACACTTCATGATTGCCTTTACACTGTATTTATAATATCTAGGACTTCATTTATTAATTTAAGATTTACAAATTCATGTATTTAAACATAGCATTAATAAATGAATGATGCCTTTTATTAAGAATATGAATTCATACATATGAAACACATCCTTATTACATGGGCTCTAGGGCATACTCTCTAATAACTAGGATATATAAAAATCTGAAAATACCCTGAATACCCATCCAAAAAAAATAATGAAATTGCCCAGCTACCCTTTCAAACATTTGATCAATGAAGGGTAAAGAAAAATGATCCTTCCTAATGGTTGAATTTAACTTCCTATAGTCAATACAAACCCTCCAACCCGTGGTGGTTATAGTAGGAATCCAATCCCCACTCGCATTTCTAACTATCATCATGCCTCCTTTCTTAGGTACACAATGTATTGGACTCACCCAAGGACTATCAGAAATTGGATAAATAATCCAGCATCTAGCAACTTAATGACCTCTTTCTTAACGACCTCCTTCATATTCGGGTTAAGTCTCCTTTATTTATCTGCCTTATGTTGACATTCATCTATCATGTTAATCCTATGCATGACAAAGTTAGGACTAATTCCATTTAAATCTGAAATTTGCCAACCTATTCTCTTTATTCTCTTTCCAACCACCTATACTAAAAAAGCTTCCTGATTACTAGTGAGTTTACTAGACACAATGATAGGTAAAGTGTGGTTTAAACCAAGGAATGTATACCTCAAATGACTAGGTAGTTCTTTCAACTCTACCGTAGGAGGACTTACTAACGAAGGTGGTATAGATTTCGATATAAGCATTCTGGCCTTGCACTCTTTTGCTCTTCCTCCCTACTAACTTCTTCCTCAATAATCACCTCCTTTTGACCTGCTTCATAAAAAATTGCTGCAAGCATCTATGACATTTATTTTCATGCATATATTTTCATCCATGGGGTATCTCAATGCTCTATCCATGCGATACTCTACACTATCGTCCCCTACTGTCAGAATTAAAGTACCCTCATAGACATCAACCAATGCCCGACTAGTTCCCATAAAAGGTCTCCCTAATATAAATGGGCATTTCACATCATATGTAAAGTCTAAAATAACGAAATCAGTAAACAAAATGAATTTATCAACTTTCACTAACACATCCTCCACTATGCCATAAGGTTTCTTAATTGATTGCTCAGCTAATTGTAAAACCATTGAAGTAGGTTTAACATAATCTTAAGTACAACTTTTTGAAAATAGTTAATGGAATAAGGTTTATGCTTGCTACCAAATCACATAAACATTTGGGAAACTCAACATCCCCTAAAATGCATGGAATTGTAAAACTACCATTATCCTTAAATTTAGTAGGCAAGTTATTCTTAATAATGAAACTACAGGCCTCTATCAATTCAATGGTAGAAACATCTTCCCAACTCCTTTTCTTAGCAATTAAATCTTTTAGAAATTTTACATAATTAGGAATTTGTGTAATAGCTTCAACAAAATTCAAATTAATATGCACATGCTTCAACTTGTCAAGAAAAGATTGGAATTACTTATCTTGGTTTTCCTGCTTCAAGCATTGTGGAAATGGTGGTCGAGGTTGAAACACTTTTGGAGTCTTTTCTAGTAGATCCCCATTGGTCGCACTCGCGACAGGTGTAATGCTCTCGACAAAAGGCAATTTTTTTGTAACTAGCGCGCTCACAATAGGTACTTCATTTGCGAGAGATGCTGCTCCATTCTCTATCGCACTAGCGACATGAGGCTTATCCTGCCTATTACTTTCCTGCACATTATCAGTCTTGTTAATAGAAACAAATTCACTAGTAAAAGATTTCCCTGGCCTCAAATTTATCACCTTCAAATGTTCTCTCGGGTTGTCCTCTGTACTACTTGGTAAATTTCCTTGTAATCGTGATGGAAGAGCCTTGGCAATTTGCCCCAATTGAACTTCCAAATTATGAATTGAGGAGGCTTGATTCTTTGTTATTTAATCGAACTTAGTTTCTAGCATTTTTTGGGTCTCCTCTTGAGAACTAAACTTCATATTAATTCCCTCCAAAAACCTATTCATCTTAACTTCTAAGGCTCTAAACCTATCTTAAGGCTGTTGAAACCCCACACCTCTATTTTGGTTGCTACAATTACCCCAAGAAAAATTAGGATGGTTCCTCCAACTGGGGTTATAAGTGTTTGAGTACGGGTTTCCTCGTCCTTGGCCTTGGATGAAACTCACTTGTTCATCCATACTAGCCATACCCAAATTAGACCCCTTACTTTCATGACCTGGCTGTCCACATATGTTACACCTACTTTATGGACTACTTCCTATACCTAGGCTACTAATTTTCTGTGTCAAATTCTCAACCTGGGCTTGCAAAGCTACTACTGAATCTACTGAATGTACTCCCCTAGTATTTGAATTACTCAGTTCCCTTGCTCTTTCGGTTGGTCACATGTAATTGTTCATAGACATCTCCTCCAACAACTCAAATGCAGTCTCTGTTGTCTTCCTCATAAGAGAGCCACCAGCTGCAACGTCTATTGTGCCTCCAGTAGTTGGATTCACCCCATTATAAAACATTTTCATCAATAACTCCCTTAGAAGATTGTGGTGTGGGCAACTTCTCTGCAACTTTTTAAACCTCTCCCATGCTTCATACAAAGATTCACTATCATGTTCAACAAAAGTAGTGATGTCCTTTATAATCTTTGCAGTTTTTGCTAGGGGAAAATACTTTGATAAAAATGCTTGGGCTAATTGATCCCAAGTTGTTATAGACCCCCTAATTAGGGATTCAACCAAGCCTTGGCTTTATCCTTCAATGTGAAAGGAAAAAGCCTAAGCTTAATTGCATCCACCAAAACTCCATTTATTTTAAAGGTATCACATATTTCTAAAAATTTTGCCAAATGAGCATTAGGATCCTCATTTGCCAAACCATAGAATTGAATGCTATTTTGAATCATTTGTAAAAGTGATGGTTTAATCTCAAACTGATTAGCATTTATCGTGGGTCTTACCACCCCTTATTGAGCCTCACTCAATGTCGGAGTGGCAAAATCCATCAGCCACGGTGGATTCTCTTCTTCAGCCATAGTCAATCACCTAGTCCTATTTTTCTTCTTGTTGGATTTGCGATTACTAGAAATAAATCTCTCTATCTCTAGATTCAACGGTTCAAGAACTTCTTACAAACTCCTTATGTGAGGCATGAACTGTTAAATCCTGAAAATACACAACAAAATGAACAAACAAAAACAAATTAAATATCGTAATCTAAAATCTTAAAACAAGATTCATAAATGCAATAACTCAATCATACAGTTCCCCGGCAACGATGCCAAAAACCTGTTATGCTATATCTATAAGCATTAATATTGCAAGTATACGGTGTACCAGTTATAGTACTTTAGATGTCAATCCCACGAGGAATGTTAATTGATATTATTCACTATTACTACTTAATTTTATTCTTGTTTACAAAGTTCATAAATTGTAATTAACTCTAAACTACTCTATTGTGTAAGCTAATTAAATTTGAGTTGAATATAATCAAAGAAGACAATATATGTAGTGAAATCTAATGATCATGCACTTGATACCATTATTTCAATTAATATGTTTAATCTTATTAGTAAGCCAGATTGAAATATATTTCTAATCCACTCTCTCGACATGAATTATAATGCCTAAAACATGTAATTAAAATGCTGATCCTTAACTCTCGTTAATGAACTAGTTGATTTTAATTTCACATTTTAAGATTATTCACCAACCTATAACAATTATCTCCCCTTGTGATCTCTCAAACTATTATTTGATAATGAATATCCTATTAACTATCAATAAGATGTTGCTCTCACTAACTTTCTTACTTATAACCACTATAATGATTTTTAAAAAAAGAATTGCCATCTAAGGTTGTTTTCCTTAACTTATAATGATACTAATAAAATATTAATAGCAAATTCTACATTCAAAGACTAATTATGAAAATGGAAAATAGAAAATTATTCATATAAATCAAATGCCAAAAATAACATTCAATTAAAGATTACAAGGAAGAAATAAAATTAAGAAATAGAAGAAGGGGATCTCTCAAACCTTTTTCAATTCACCAAATGTATCTTCTTCCTTGCTTGCCTTCTCTTCAAATCATGAAAATTAAACTAAAAATTAAAGTGCTAAAACTATTGTTCTTAAAGTTACAAAATCAAAATCTTCATCCCCTTTCTAGTTATGTTCAAAGTAATACATATACATCTCTAAAAAAAGATGTCCCTTCAAGTGCCTCTTCCAAAAGATTACAAGTGTTGATGAAAAATTGTAACTCTTCACATTCAACTCCTTCCTCAATCGCCTCTTATCGCGCTCGTGACCCCTGTCATGCTCGCAACATAGCGCGCCTTGGCCTTACTAACAATTCCCTCGCAATCTACTGGCTATTCTCTCCTCTGCATGCTGTGCGACCTCCCTTCATTATCGCACTTGTGACACTAGCTTTTGTAGCCCTAGCTTTTCACTTCCTCCTCTAAGTGATATCTTTTAAGCTCCAAACCATTCCCTTTCTCCTATAAAACAAATAAAACATCCAGAAACACACAAAACACATAAAAGCAACAAAGTACACATAAAAATTTCAACAAAATAAACACTATACTCAACAAAATTACACATGAAAACACAATATTTATGAGCTTTTCAATCTCATATCACCTAGGTTTTTATTTTATACCTAACAAAGAGTTTGAGTTGAATACTAACTCAAAACTTTCCAAATCCAAAGATAAAATCCCCTAAATCTGGAATAAAATCATTATGATCAAAACTGCCTTTTCCAAAATCCAAAAAACATGGGAAAATTTATGTTTCGAACCAAGGACAGCCATCCCTCAATGAGGGGCAGCTGTTCCTTATCACTAACTCATAATTTTCCTAAAATACCCTTCTATTTGGACCACATATGAGAGAATAACCCATAGATTGCCACCTGTCAAGTGACAGAACTAGAAGTCCAAACCAAGATTTTTATGAACGTTTTGCTAGAACACTTAAAAACATTTGCAAATACTTAGAAATCCATGAAAATCTTTGAGAAAATGCTCTAAGTTCATGATTGAAGCCTTAAGATCCAAACCTGCTATCAGTAATATATTGTATCCTTATTATCGGGTAACCCTAATCTAGGCTGCCTCGGGTCACAGCATCTACAACTACTCCTAATTTAGGAGAGTTGGTGCACTAGTGCTAAAGTGAGCCGAAATTCAAGTACAAGGAAATAGACACGTGACTGAGGCAATGAATCTCTTGGTTGATTTGTTACTTGAAATTCCTAATTACCACTTAGAGCATGTAGAATCATGATTTAAGACTAACTCCATTAAAGGTGGTGAGTGTCCAGTTGTCTAATTAGCACTTAGGGCATCTAGATTGAGATAACAAAAGGTTTTGCTTAATTAGGCTTATGGCATGTAGAATCAAGACTTGTGACTAACTCCATTAAAGGCAGCGAGTCTCCACTTATCCAATTAGCTTATGAGGCATGCAGAATTGAGATAAGAAAGAAGGTTTTGTTTCATTAGCACCTAGGGCATACAAAATCAGGGTATTTGAATACATCTAATAAGCACCTAGGGCATACAGAATCAGGGTACTTGAATACATCTAATTAGCACCTAGGGTATGTAGAATTAGTGTTACTTGAATATATCTAGTTAGCGCCTGGGGTATACAAAATCAAATTGATGTTGGTTAAAGTTTCTTTCAAAAGCATGGCTATTCCTCTCTTGAACTGGTGTTCCACTAGATAGATCTTTGGCAAATATGCACTTGTAAAAGGTGTTAAAAGACACTGAAAGCCTTTTTCTAGTGATGGTGTTGCTTTTCTAAATTTGCTTCGCCATCGAGCATTTACCTTTCATTCAATGATCCCTTATTGTCAACAAAGATGCATGTATTTTTTCTTTGCTAGAAGGATATGTGTATACCCTCTTATAAGAGTTTCTTGTAGCTAGTGTGAAAAAATATTGAATGTCAGTGAAATGCTTATTAGATTTGGCCATGTTAGGCCTCTTTTGTTTTATCATCTTTTTATCTTTTTATCATTACTTGTTGTCACATTTTGTCATTTTTATCTTGTTTATACATTTTATTATTAGTTCTATTTTTTAATTCAATTTTGAGTAACAAATGTAAATAAACAAAGGAAACAACAATAAATATGAAATATATACAAAAACTAGATAAATAAATGTTTTAAATTTTATATACATCAAAGTATCATAACAAAAGTGATCTCGCTGAATACAGAATGATCTACTAAGGGGGCCTGATGCTTTACAGTCAGCTAGTCCTAGAGGTGGCCTAGGAGCTAGCAATCTAGTTGGTGCCATGGCCCGAGATGTTGCAAGTGGTTGCTCTCTTGCCTGTTTAAATACAAATCTAAAGCCTAGCAGTGCTAATGTCGAAGGCTATAAGATACTCACTATCACATCTACTAACCTCTCTAACCCCTACCCTACATCAATGACTACTCTAGAGTGGCTCTCTAAATATCTCATCAGATCTCCCCTTAGGTACTTGATGTACCTCCTTAACTCCTCATCAGTCCCAACCATGGCTCATTTAGCTCTAGGGGCCTCTATCTTAATACGATCACCCTGCTCTTTAATCTGGGTAAGATACTTATGCACCACCTATGAGGACTCATAAAACCTGTAACCTGTTGTCTTTATATTTGCTTTAAGACCTCATACCTCCATTTATAAAGTCTGTAGAACTACTGGTAAATCCTGTAAAAATTGAACTACTATAAGAACTACATGCAGCGTCTGCTTTTGACATCTATTGGCCTTCTCTAAGGCCACTAGCCTCCTAAAGAAATCTTTAGATAGAGGAGCTGATGGTGTTTATACTGGTAATGATGGAGCAGGTAGAGGTGCAGTCGATGTAGATGCCTCCAGATGCCCAAAAGGTGGAAGGGCTGAAGAAGATAATGCTCCTAGATTCCCATACAGGGAAAATCTCCATATAACTGGTGACCTTTGATGCCTAATGGGAGTTTTGGGGTATATTGGTGTCTATGGTGATCCATCCAAAAGATCGTGTATGTTAATCTGTATATCAAACTCATAACTGAGTCCAACCCTGACCCCTGAGGCTCCTATGACTCTCAGGGCGCATCTACCTGGCTATCCTACTAAAGTGGCTACTTTGGGGGTACCGAAGGCTTTACTGGCGCCTCTAGTGCCTAACCCTGGTCATCCCTCTCTGTTGCTACATTTGGAACTATAACCCCGAGACTATAACTCTATCGAGTCTTTGGCATAGTAAGCAGTCTATACTCTACCTGACTCCCCTCTATAGGCTTCACCATACTCATCCTGATTGTTGCTTATAAGTTTATATGAATACTCTCTAGGATAGGGTCACCAAACTCCTCCTTCCGTGCCCCAAGCAAAAGTACTAATCTCATGATGCTCCTTATATGTAAACTTAGGTCCCTAGTATAATGCCTACCCTAGTTAAGGTTGCAATGATCTCATGTGTGATATCTATACGATAACCCTCATGCATTATCAATAGGCTAGTAATATTCGTCGAAATAATGTTACTTGGACTCCTCGTGCATCCCAAGTTTGAAGCAATTTAAACTTTTTGGAGGTACCTATATATCTGAAGAGCCAACATCATACTCTTCACCTTGTCCGAGTCGTAGGCAGCCCCTGGTAGTGTCATAGCCCTCCATCTATCCCTATCCATAAATTTAAGTGGTGTGACTATGCCTAACCCATTAGGAAGCCCTATAGCCTTTGTGAATCTGCATCTTGTGATGCTATGATGAATGCCCAAGGCTTAAAACTAAACGAATCCCTCCTGCATGTCTAAACACTGGTATCCCTTATACCATAGAGTAGCACGAACCTCTTTAGTGAGATTTGGATAGGTCTTCAAAGATAGAGGAAATAAATCTATCCAGCCTACTCTGGCTAGGAGTCTGTCAGCCTCCTATAATAATTTGAAGTCCTCAAGAAACTGTTAGGACATGAACCTACTAGGCCTATACTGGACCCGGCCTAAAGCTGAGTACCTCATAGCTTACTCAGCATCATATAAGCTAGTAGTGGATGAGATGGCTGGGTACATGTTGTCCTGTGAGGCATCCTGTAAAAAAGTTACATATTAGTTCAAGATTTAGCTTAAGTCATAAGCAAGTCAAAATATTAGAATTATGTTAAACCAAATGCTTATAATTGATCTACATTAGTAACATTTGACATACAATACATATTACATGTTTTACAAGATTTTTTTTTAAATTAAGGTAGCATTTTGGCTAGGAATGTGACTGCTTCATGTACAAGAAAGGATTTAATAAGCAACACACAGGCTATCATTCCAATTATTAACAACTTGACATTTCGCATTTTTTGAGAAAAACAATTTTAGCAGCATTTTGGCTAGGAATGGACTATCTTCTGCATAATAAACTTATTTAAAATGCAAGAATAAACCACAAGCCATCAAGGCCATCAAACAACATGTATAAAAATAATACACATCTTATGAGAATTTTAATAAGATTTGGACAGCATTTCGGCTAGGAATGTGACTGCCTCTCGCACAAAAGACACATTTAAAAGCAAACAACAAGCAACATGCCATCATGACCACCAAAAAATATAAATTCGAGTTATTAATTACATGGTGCACTTAAAATACATAGGTGACTTTTAAAATACAAAGGTCGCATACACATCATTGCATAAAGGAAGAAAATTACAGTTTTAACATGCTTATACACAAGGCATTTAATTAACTATAGTGTCATGCAAAGTAAGTTTGGCAATTAAACTACATAACTTAAACTATAAAGCATGGTTGATGTCTAAAAAATAAATGAAAAGGCAAATTAAACAGTGAGTGATCGACTAAAACTAAAATCTTACAACCTAATCTAAATTTTAACTAAGAATTAAAATGACAAAATAAAGGGAAAATGAAAAAAAAATAAATGTTACTTATTGAAGACAAAAGTGAAAAGGAAGAAAAAGTAGAAAAAGGATGCTCCTTAAAGTGCGCCTCACTCCCAAGAGTCTATCGGCATGAACGTTTTGAAAAATGGATGCTGAATGGAAGAGAAAAGCTTGAAAAACCAAAGAGAGAGTTTAAAGGTCTGAAGTTATGGAAGTTCTGCCAAAAAAAATGAAGAAGATAGCTATTTATGGCCGAAATTGAGCGAGGGATGAGAGACCATCGTCTCGTCCCTCAGGCCAAAATGATCAAAATGCCCCTCTACATTAAATTAAACCTAACTTTCTTATTTTAACTCTATTTTTTTACCATTTCCATTGATTTTTCGACCTCTATCCACCTAAAAATATTATTTTTATTCTTTTTATAAGCTATAACATTATTTCATGATATGTATAGATTTTTATTGCTTTTTATACACACGGGTGTCTAAAAGTCTGAAATACCCCCTAAAATTTGTTGTGCCTCTTAAGATGTATGACTTTTTGCATTCTAGGCCTTCCATTATTGACTATTCTGGTCATCAAGCCTTTACATTTCTTACAAAATGCAAAAAAAGGTAAATGTAATAGTATGTATGTGCAATGCATGAGACATACAAATGAGTGACTTTTGGTATTCTAGAGGTAAAGGATAGGCAACCCATGGCTCGTTAATAGTGAGGGATGGTTCATCACTTTTCTATAAATAGTGCTTGAATTTCCCTAATTTTTATGCCTTTGACCTTTCACCTTCTAAGAAGTTTCCATTAGGTATTCTTCTCTCTTTCTTTTCTTTTTTTATTTTTGTCTATTTTTTTCTTTCAGTTATTTATTATTTTTTTCATCCTTTCTGGACTTATACTGCTTAAAAATTTTCGTTATCATGACCACTGGACTTGTAAAATTACACCAACTATTGTATGATCCGAAAACTTGGAAGGACCCTCTTTTGGCTTCCTATTCAAGTTCAAGGTTTTTAAGAAGAACCTCTTTAGATATATACTTGTTGACTACTGCTCTCCATTACTAGGACCTGAGGGTCTATGTGCTCAGGTTTACACACCAGGAGTTATAACATTTATCGAAAGAGTTTGTTGTTTTGGTTGATGCTAGATTTAAGCTCTGTACTCGACCATGCTTGCCCCCTCCAATTGTTAATTATTCTAAAAAGGTGGCTCATTCCTTTGGCATCCTTTTTTCTGAGGCTTGGGGTTTAGTTCCTTATCGAAAGACATTTCCATTGGAACCACTTATTGACGTCTTGGCTGACTTTAATGATATACCCACTTTCAATTTTAGTGTGGTACTACTTTGTTGTCTTACTCGATGCCTATTAGTGTATACTAGTGATCCCATGACTATAGAATATGGGTTATTTAGTGTTTGGATGGCATACTTCAAGGGCAAAACCTATTTCTTCTAACTGTGGCTAAGACCATCATCGGCTTAAAAGCCTTCCACCATAACTCTCCTACTCAGTATAGCTCTTCTTTTTCTTTCACAGGTATTCCTATGCTTTTTTAGGTATGTCCTTTATTTTTTAAGATACCACACCCTTTATGGGTTTTCATACTAGCTTTTCTTTTCGAAATACGTGTCCTTTTGAATTTTCATATATCTTTTTGCCTTGTTTTTACCTAAAATGAACCCATCTCATGCCAGCACCTTTTTTTAGGTATGGCTTCATAAGAAGTTGCAATTATTATCAAAGCCTCCTCCTTGAGTCAGAGCCATAGGTGTCTACCCTATAAGCTATATCACAGTCAGGCATTTACAGCATGAGTTTTGTTCAGTCTGGGATGTGATTAATTGGTTGGCCTATTCTACTGGCATTGATATCAGATTTAGATGTACTTGGTTGCATGTTACTTCCATGGTTCGAGATGGAGCTTTCGAATGTGCTATCATATGTGGACTTTATCAAGCCACCTTTTATGTTGTTGCCCGTTGCACCCAACAATTCAGGGATTGGTAGGATATTGTCAGGTGTGCTTTAGACTTTCAAGAAGGCATCTTTATAGCTCATTTTTTTATAGAATATTATCTGGTGATTTGGATTTTACTTCCTATGATGACCTCTATCCCTATGATTAGTGCTTGTAACTACACCACCTCTAACTCATATATGTAACGGTTCACTAGTCTAGTCACCGACAATAGACTTTCTCACCTGAAGCACTTGGAGAGAGATGTGATATTGATAGATTAGGTTACACATTTTCATAAATGATGTTTCTATTTCTATCAGATTTTTTAATTTTGAACATGTGAAAAATATGCTACTTTTGTTATATGGATGATTACATGCATGACATTTCTTTTTTATTTTTGTACACGTGATCATTATTTGATTTTAACCCAATGAAATATATTATTCAATATCGAAATGAAAATTTACCATTATCATAACTCCTGTCATTAATAAACCCTCTCAGGTTTTCTTGATTGATCATTTTCTCTTGGCCTCTAAATTTTGCCCAAGATGCCTTTTTTCTAATTTCACCTTAGGCAGTTGCCTAATTTTAGTAAGGTTGCCATTTTTTCTAGTTTTTGGCCCATGGGACATTTATTCTGTTCCTTTTCTCTTTTGTTTTTAGCGATGGAACCTTTTAACTTTTCGACATTCACAGGTTCTCTGAATTTATTGCTATCACTATTTGACAAAATGGTTACACCATTAGATAACAGCTTCCTAAGCATAAAAGGTCCTTCCCATATGGGTCTGAATTTACCTTAAATATCTAGAATTTCCTATTTCATCTACTTGAACACCAAATCCTCTTTTTTTAGCAAGTGTTTCTTGACTTTCTTCCCAAAAGAATGAGCCAGCCTTTTCTAATAAACATGATTATGGTAATAAGCCCTCATTTTGTCCCACTTTAAAAAGGTTAAGTTGTAATAACATTTACGTAGCCCATTTTGCTTCTAGCACTTCAGATTTCAAAACTACCCTCAAAGATTGATGCTTAATCTCTACCGGTAGTACTGCTTTTGTCCCATAAATTGAGGAAAATGAAGTGGTCTCTGTCGATGTTCTGGTTGTGGTCCTACAACCTTATAGTGAAAAAGGTAGTTTATCAGCCTAATCATTATAAGTTCGAACCATTTTAGCTAGAATTGTCTTCAAATTCTTATTAGCTGCTTTGACTGTTTCATTTGCTTGGGGCTTATAAGGAGAAAACTTGTGATGTTGAACCTTATACTTCATGAGCATCTGTCTAGTTTCACCTAAAAACTATAACCCATTATCTGATACCACATGGTGAGGCAACCTATATCTGTATATTAGGATCTTCTTAATGAATTTAGCCATATCTCATGCATCCACCTTCTTATAAGATTCTGCTTCGCCCATTTGGTGAAGTAATTGATGGCCACTGTTATGAATCTGTGTTCGTTTGAAGCGAGTGGATGGATCATTCCCATAATATCTATTCCCTATGCAATGAACAGCCACAGAGATGTGAGATTGCACAATTTAAAAATAGGCAAATGCCATAAGTTTGTATAATGTTGGCATAGCTGGCATTCTTTGACATACTTAGAACAATTGGTGTTTATTGTGAGCTAAAAGAAACCTTGTCTCATGATCTCCTTTGCAAAGGCTAATCCATTTATATGAGCCCCACACACTCCTGCATGTACTTCCTCCATGACCTTCTTCGTTTCCTTCTCATCCAAACATCTCAACTAGATCCCATCAGGCTATCTTTTGTAAAGAACTCCTCCTAAAGTAATGAATTGGATGGACAACTTGAGAATCAATCTATGATCCTTTTTAGTTGCAGAAACACTGACTTTTTAAGATAATTCTAGATCTCAAAGTACCAAGGATTTCCATCACTTAAATCAATATCTATGATATGCTCTTTATCAAAACATGGCCTGTCAGAACTCAAAATCAATATAGGCTTTATAACTACTCCCTCTAGATTATCCCAAATTGACACCAAGGTAGCTAAAGCATTTGCCAATTGATTTTATTCTCTAGACATATATTTAAATGTACAAACCTTAAAATTACTACTTAAAACCCTTAGGCACTTGAGATAGGGTATCAAATGCTTGTCCTATACTAACCATTCACCTCTCACTTGATAAACCACCAGAGATGAGTCCCCAAACACTTCTGTAGACTTTGCTCCTACAGCCACTAAGGCTTCTAGCCTGAAAATGCAAGCTTATACTTTGCTTTATTATTTATGGTTTTATATCCTAGTTTCTTAGCTAGTGGTAACTTGTCTCATTCTAGGGTGATTAAAATTACTTTTACTCCTACTCCTTTATTATTAATAGCTCTATTGAAGAACATCTGCCAACCCTGAACTATTATAGCTGTAATATTTTTATCGAGGAATTTATAGGTCATCTCTTCACCCTCTAACAACTGGTCAGCTAGGAACTCTGCTACTACTCTCCCTTTGATGGTCTTCTTAGTCATGTACTCTATGCTCAATTCTTACAAGAGAATCAACCACCTTTTCATCTTTCCTAACAGCGCAGGCAATTCTTGTAAGTATCTAAGAGGGTTTTCTTTTGCATTAGCTTATATTCTGTAAGAATGGAAGTAGTGTCTCAGCTTCTTTAATGCCCATATTGCTGCTAAATAGATCTTCTTAACTTCTTTATAATTTCCCACATAGGGGAGGAACTTCTTACTAAGGTAATAAACTGCATACCCAATCCCAAAGTCATCCTTTTATGCCACATGGTCCATACTAAACTATCTTTTATTGTTAGATGCAAAATCAGATGTTTGCCTGCTTAAGACAATCTTAACACTAGTGAATGTAATAAATATTCCCTGATTGTATCAAACACTTTCTAACAGTCCTTATTCCAAACCATCGACTGATCCTTCCTAAGCAACTTGAATATTGGTCCGCAGGTAGATGTCAACTTAGTTATGAACCTGTGTATATACTGAATCTTACATAGTAGCCCTCTAACTATTTTTTTCTAGGTCACTGGCATCTCCCTAATGGCTTTTAACATGTCAGGATCTACTTCTATACCTCTTTGGCTCACCACATGGCCCAAAAGCTTACCTAAAATTGTTAGGTTTTGATAAGGAAAAAATAAAACAAAAATGCGGCGGATATATGAAACCACCAGGATCCATGTGATCCAATTGACTCAATAAAGAGAAAGTAAAGATTAATGACCTCTTTAAGCATAAAATCATCTTGCAAGTGCTGCCTCACATGAAACAAATACCCTCTATCGATATCCATACTCGAACTGTAGCACCCCTCATGCAAATACCCTATTTTCACATGTATCATGAATACTATTAATCATGCTCATACTGTTTCATATACTAAAATTTGTGCCACTTGTCTGTTCCTATTTTTCATTTCATGCTTAGTATCATGCATACTAACTATATGGATATTACCTCATGCATATCACATGCACACGTGTTCTTTCGTAGCTTTACTACTAGCGAGTTACATTATCCCACATAGGTTATATACATATCAAAATATGACTGGCCATTATACAAAACATATGATAGCTGTATTACAAAAAAAATATCCTACATCAAGGTTATAAGTCGATGGTTGGCCCTTCCTGATGCAGAGAACGTCCCTGAGCAAAAGTCTTTCTAGAAGGTACCTACACGGATAAATAACCCGTGCTAAGCTATAAAGCTTAGTGGGGAATATCTACAGATGGATGGCCATACACAAGGCCATCAAAACATACATATACAATATGTTCATATACTATAATCAACATGTCCAACATAACATGGCAACAATAACATATACTTTAAAGCATAAGCATATTCTCATGTACATAAGCATTGTACCCAAGAGAGAGAAACACATATTTCTTTTTCATAATTCATATAGATGGCAATATTCCATGTGAACATATTCAATTGAAGCATAATTCCTGTGGTAAACCAACAATATAAGCCACATATCAATCTTTAGTCAAATAACTTTAACTGTTTACTTTTGATCATTACTATGAATAACGTTTAGCCTGCCTTAGCTTTATCAGTGGATGCGGGAACTATGGATACACAATGGTATCAAATGAGGGATATCCGAAGATATCGAATCTATAGACCCAAACGGGGCCAACTGTACTATGAACCGGTCAAGCATACCCAAACGGGGTAGCCTATCAACCCAAATGGGGCTGATCATGATCCAAACGGGATCATATACTATGGACCCAAATGGGCCAACTATGGCAGCTGCAATTTCCCTATAGGCGCCTATCTATCCACATCTAAAACTCTATCGCAGGCGGAACTATATTCGTATTCCATTCACATTTTAATACTGTATTCATAGTATACTGTTTGCACATATGCATAGTCTTATCAACCTGTGAATTCTCTGGTGCATAATCAGATACATGCACATTTCATATGCCAAGATATATATCTGGCTCATCTATATCTGTATGACTATATCATTTGCATCATATCATATAAGCATGACATATAATCATCATATCATAGACTTGATCATGCCCTCATTAAGCATTTCACATGTTCATAGTCATGCTAATTCATCTTCTATCTCATAGGGCAATTACATGCTCATATACTCATATACATAATCATAAATGTACATACCTGTGGGTACATTCGCATATAGTCGATTTATTCTTATGAGCATGTTTCCAACACATATATATATACCTTTATCATCATTCAAGTCATGTGCTATACAAAATATCAACATGTTTTCATATGGCATATACACATGCCAAGGTCATGCTATTATTCTCTTTTTCATATCACAAGTGCATATCAAAAGGTGCACTTACATGTCATAAGATTTACATGTATGGGTTCGATAATTCCTTTCTAGTCTTTATTCATATTCACAAATGAACGCATGTGTATGCATACAATTCCTTCATTGACAGTCATATTACATGCATTATTCATTTAACTTTCTATCACATAAGCAAATAGCTGTCTCAATCAATTAAAGAATCATATTATCAAGTGTAGCAACAATCTGTTCATACTAGCCATTTCTGTTAGATAGAGTAGTCTAGAAAACTAGTCCGGATTCAACTATAGATACATGTATCTAGAGACAGATTTAAGCTTAGGTTTCTTCATATGAAATATAGGTATGGAAGTCTATTTTTCAATGCAAAAAGAATCACTCCATTTTTTGTTCTATAGCTCAACTTATGAGCCAAAACATTCAAGACAGGTCATTCAATCGTGAGAGGAGTTCGACTCGTGAAGGGATTCACGAGTGAAGCAAATAAGGTGATTCTCACGACTCGTGAAGGGGTTCACGAGTGGAGAAGGAACTATACTTCACGACTCGTGAAGTGGCTCACGAGTGAGGAAGGAAAAGCTGAACTTCACGACTCGTGAAGAAGCTCACGAGTGAAGAAGAAAGACTCGACTTCACGACTCGTGAAGAGCTTCACGAGTCGGACTGATGTTCACGACTCGTGAAGTCATTCACGACTCGGCAAGTCTGTCTTCTTCAACCTTTCAACGATAAACTTCCAGAAAACGTAAATTCAATTCTGTAAATTCTATTCACTTCCAGTAATCCATTTTACATGCAATATGAATGGCCTAAATTCCCATACCTTGGCTGATAAACCCAATGTCTTCAACCTCTATCAATCCCTTTCCTTTGATCCTTCTTCCTTCCTCTTCTCCTTCATAAATACCATCACCATGAACATACATTTCCAGCAAATGACATATCTCAGTCAACAGAAAATGAAGAAGAAGATGGTGATGATGAAGTGTTAAAATGAGAGTTTAATTACCTTAGCTTAGAGCCTTAAACTCTTGATTAACCAACATGCACCATTAACATCTAAATGCTTGAGATAAATCTATGGAAATCAAAGAGGAAGAAGAAGATGAATTTCTGGTTTTGCTCTCAACAAATGCCGATTCTCACAATCAAATTCTCTAACCCAAGCCTTTTATACCCACATGACAATCTCCTCTTTAGTCCTTTCATCATTTGCATGTCACACAAATGCCACAAGCCTTTTATGCATGTTAGACTTTAACCCTCCACTAATTCTTTTTCAAACATTAACCTATCCATTTAAGCATTCTTTCAATTTAACCTTGAATTAAATGCTTCTCTACACAATTGGCCACCAAAATGCCAAAAATACCAATTACCCCAAATTAATACCTTTTTCCTCAATTGCATCCTTAATTAACATTAAACCATACTCTTTTATTATATTTTCATGCAATTAACATAATAACATGTTAATTTACCCCCTTACTTAATTACAATAATATGCAAATTAAATTAGGGTCATGTTAGGGGCCTTACAATTCTCTCCCCTTTAAGAATTTCGTCCCCGAAATTCATACCTGTGTTGAATAAGTGAGGATGCTGTTCTTTCATAGCTGTCTCTGGCTCCCAAGTAACTTCTTGTATATCGTGATGTTGCCAGAGCACTTAAACAAGTGGGAATTTGCTTATTTCTAAGCTGTCTAACTTCTCTAGCCAGAATTGCTATAGGCTCTTCATCATAAGTGAAATCTGACTGTACTTGCACATCTTGAACTGGTATCACATGAGGATTCATCTGAACGATACTTCCCGTAACATAGAAACATGAAACACATCATGAAGTTTGGCTAGTTCCATAGGAGAGCAACCCTATATGTCACTGGCCCAACTCTTTGAAGAATCTCATATGGGCCTATAAACCTCGGGCTCAGTTTACTCTTTTTCCCAAATCTTAATACTTTTCTCCAAGGGGACACTTTCAGAAACACTTTGTCACCCCACATGATATTCAATATCCTTTCTTTTTAAATCAGCATAAGACTTCTGTCTATCACTAGCTTCCTCAATCTCTGTTGATAACTTGTACCTTTTCCTCTGTATCTTTGACAATATCAGGACAATAACTTCGCGCTCAGACAATTCAGTCAGTAAACAAGGAGTTCTACATTTTCGACCATACAAGGCTCATAATGTGCCATCTCTATGCTCCTTTGATAACTATTATTATAGGCAAACTCCATTAAGGGTAGATATCTTTCCCAACTTCCTGTAAAATCAAAACACATCCTCTCATCATATCCTCTAGAATTTGAATAACCCGCCTCAGATTGCCATCAGTCTGAGGGTGGAATGCTGTACTGTAACGAAGCTGAGTTCCCAAAGCTTGTTGCAAACTTTGCCAAAATCTCGATGTGAATCTCGGATCTCGATCGGAGATTAATTGACACCGGAATGCCATGCAATCTGATGATCTCATTTACATAAGCTCTGCTAACTTATCCATGGAGTAATCCTCCGAACTGGTTGAAATGAGCTGATTTAGTCAGCTTGTCAACTATAACCCAAACTGCATCATGCTTTTTCTGTGTAAGGGGTAATCCTGTTACAAAATCCATGGTAATATCCTCCCATTTCCATTGTGGAATTGGAATGGGGTTCAACAAACCAGAGGGTAACTGGTGCTCTGCTTTTACCTGTTGACAAGTCAAACATATGGAGACATAGGCTACCACATCTCTCTTCATGCCAGGCCACCAATAACTTGTTTCAAATCCTGGTACATCTTATTCCCACCAGGGTGCATAGTAAACACTGTATTGTGAGCCTCATTCAATACTGTTCTCTTTAACTCTTTGTCATCAGGAACATATAATCTATTCTGATAATACACACCCCCATCTTCTTTCACTGAGTACTCAACTGGGTCCCTTCATGTGAGGACTTTAAAATCTATTGCAACTTTTCATCATGTTTCTGTGCATCAATCACTGTTTGCCTCAAACAAGGGCTAGCCTTCAACTATGCTATTAAAGCACCATCATAAGCAAGTCTCCATCTACCGCGATGTGCAATCATAGCAGCCATCATCTTACGGCTCAAGGCATCAGCTACAACATTAGCTTTGCCTGGATGGTAATCCACTATACAATCATAATCTTTAAACAATTCTAACCATCTTCGTTGTCTCAAGTTAAGTTCCTTTTGAGTGAGCAAATACTTGAGACTCTTGTGATCTGTGTAGATTTTGCACTTTTCCCCCATACAAATATGTCGCCAAATTTTCAAAGCAAACACTACTGCTGCTAACTCTAGGTCATGGGTTGGATAGTTTTGTTCATGTGGCTTCAACTGTCTAGATGCATAGGCAATTACTTTGCCATCTTGCATTAGCACACAACCCAAGCCAACTCTAGAAGCATCACTATACATAGCATACTCCTTTCCTATAACTGGCTGTGCCAAAACTGGAGCCTCAGTCAGAAATTTCTTCAATTGATCAAAACTTGCTTGACACCGATCAGTCCACTCAAACTTTATACCCTTTCTCAACAGTTTAGTGAGTGGTGCGGCTATAACTGAAAAGCCTTTCACAAAACGACGGTAATAACCTGCTAAACCCAGAAAACTTCTCACTTCCGTCACATTTCGAGGCGGCTTCCAATTCACTATAGCCTCGATTTTTGCTGGATCCACTCTAATGCCTTCAAAAGACACAACATGACCAAGGAAAGAAATTTCCTTAAGCCAAAAATCACATTTGCTCAGCTTAGCATATAACTTATTCTCCCTCAGAGTCTGTAGAACAATTCTCAAGTGCTCAGCATGTTCCGCTTCATTTCTCGAATACACCAAAATGTCATCTATGAACACAACAACAAATTGATCCAAGTAGGGTCTAAATACCCTATTCATAAGGTCCATAAACGCAGCCGGTGCATTTGTTAACCCAAATGGCATCACCAGAAACTCATAATGCCCATATCGGGTTCTAAAAGCCGTTTTGGAAACATCCACATCCTTAACCCGGAGTTGATAATAACCCGTTCGCAAATCAATCTTGGAAAACACTCCAGCACCCTTCAACTGATCAAATAAATCTTCAATTCTGGGTAAAGGGTACTTATTTTTCACTGTTACCCTATTTAACTGTCTGTAGTCTATGCACATCCTCATAGACCCATCCTTTTTCTTCACAAACAAAACCGGTGCACCCCAAGGCGACACACTAGGCCTAATGAAGCCTTTGTCAAGCAACTCCTGTAGCTGTACTTTAAGTTCCTTCAATTCCAAAGGAGCCATCCTGTATGGTGCCTTCGACACAGGAGCTGTACCCGGTAGAATGTCTATAGACAATTCAACTTCCCTTTCAGGTGGAAGACTAGGCAAGTCTTCTGGGAACACATCAGGAAACTCTTTCACCACTTGAATCTCTTGAAGATTTGCATACTCTATTCTTGAATCAAGCACAAGTGCTAAGAAAGCTTCACACCCTTTTCTCATAAATCGTTTAGCTTGCATGGCTGATATCACATTAGCTATTGATTTAGCTCGAATGCCCTGAACTAACGTTTCTTTACCATCAGCACCAATAAGAGTTACAGTTTTAGCTTCACAATTAACCACTGCATGGTGTCTAGACAGCCAATCCATACCAAGTATAATATCAAATTCCCGGAATGGTAACTCAATAAGATCAGCAAGGAATTCTTTCCCTTGAATTACTATAGGACACTGTTTATGCACTCTATTAACAACAGCACTGTGACCCAAAGGGTTAGTTACACATATATCATATTCCATTTCATGTACAGTAGACTCATTTCTACCCAAATCCCCAGTGCAAACATAAGAATGAGTGGAGCCAGGA